>CAIGRP010027701.1:0-19571 GCA_903798385.1 Fraxinus cuspidata | reverse complement strand
CGCGCCTTGGAGTCACAAGAAATATGACTTAAAAAATGGCACAAAGATATAATGGGAGATAATGATACTGGTATAAGAGCAGAAAAAACCTTGGAGAAAAACTTTTGCGCATGGCTTCGAATTTGTACTGCAGTTTTTGTCCCCACATGCTCTGATAAAATCAGAATATCCTTTAAATAAATCGAAGACTATTAAATGTACTCAAGAAAACATTCATGTACAAGGAATAACCACCTTCTATTTTTCTCTACGCTCGACTGTAAAGTTTTAACGCCTCACCAATTGTCTCTGTGCCTCACGGAGGCAGGCATGCTGCCTCCGTTTCTCACGGCGGCACGAGGCACGGAGATAGGCATGTTGTCTCCGTGCCTCACGGAGGCATCGTGTCAGGGAGGCATCGTGCGTCCGTGAGGCACGGAGACATCATGCCTCCGTTAGTAAAAATGTGGTGGTAGGATTTGCTGGAGTGGTAGTACATTGAAGAATACAGACTAAGCTCTATTTGTCTTCATTTTCAAGATTCTGCGATCACACATTGTTAGAATCAATATTCCCTAGAAATTGTGGCTAACGAGAGATCGAAACATTAATAACATAAGGTAACGTAGTGAGCATAAAAGAAAAGTTTGATTTCGAGAATTGTGTAAAGTTTGATTTCGAGAATTGTGTAAAGCAAACGGAATTCTGGCTACGAATATTCATCCAAAGAACACATGGATTTGTAAACTTATTTCTAGCATGGTATTCTACATGTTTGGATATTATAGATTGATTTCTCAAACATCATAATTCATTTGAAATTCAAATAACATTTGTAATTCACAAATTTGCTTCTTTACTTTTTCTTCATTTGGAATTAATCTTATGTCACTAACTTATTTTTGGAATTACTCTTATGTCAATAACTTATTTCTAATATTAGAAATAAATGAAATTTTCATCTATATGAAAATTATTAACACCGCCAGAGAATTAGTATCCAACAAGTTCAAATCACTAGATGAAATTATTTTTTTCATTTTTTACGATTATGACGAAGATTTCCTCAAAAAAATCACTCCACACTATTTACTACCCAACTAAACTCTAACACGTGCATCGCACGTGCTGCACTAGTATTTTCAAAAGGGGTTATAGATTCAAGGGAGATTCACTTGATATATATGATTCTGAGGAAAGATAAAAAATACTATTGTTCGAATCATCTTATAGCATTAAAAAATCAGATGCAACAACATATTTGCAAGTACTGAGGTAGAACAAGAAAAGGAAGAGAATTAGGCCTAATCTGACGCTAAAACGATGACTAAATTAATGAAAATTAGGGAAAGAAATCATAACATGAAAAATTACCGGCAAGAACTACTGATATGCAAGATTCCATCAGTGGAAAATCCAGAGCATTTATCAAGTTTCAACATTCGAAGACCCTTCCCAATTGCTGAAGTGGCTAGCAATTCAAGGTCCGAATCCTTAAGTATCATTCTTCGAAGGTGTAGCGCCTTCATTTTCTTGAAAGAATTGACAATTTTCTCAATCCAAGGCGCAGCATAACCACCCCAGTCACTAGGAATAAGGTTGAACATGGAAGCGCGTGGTTGTCCCTTGAGCTTGAGGGACTCAAGGTTGGGGAACCGTCGGAAGAGGCGGTCTGGAGTGGTGGCATAACACGGTGAAATAGTGACATGCTTTCTCGTGAAGGCATCAATTTCACACCACCGTTTGCACACCAGAGACACCGCAGCCCGATCTTGCGGCTCCTTTACGTACGGGATCACGCAGTCGCATACAGTGTAAATTGATCTTGCGTCTCCTTCACCGCTACTACTTGCATTTCCCGTACTGGAGACTGCACTATGATGAAGAATTAGGAAATGGTGGGCGGCTCTTTAAACTGAGAGTAAAATACAACGAGAATTATGCCTGTTGTAACCAAATCCAATGTTTTGAAAACGACCAGGTTATGGACCGAAAAATGTAAAGGTAAAGAGTCAAAATGTTTAATCGGGATCGAATCGAATGCAATAAATACATACAAAAATAATAACCTGGTCGTTTTCAAAACATTGGATTTGGTTACAACAGGCATAATTCTCGTTGTATTTTACTCTCAGTTTAAAGAGCCGCCCACCATTTCCTAATTCTTCATCATAGTTACTTCAAAAATTAAAAATCAATATTTACCATGTTCAAATAAAATAGTTGAAACTTATAGAAAATGATATCCAATATTAATACATTAATAATCAATTGTAATTTAAGTTAAATTTGAAAATTAAATAAATGAAATGAAGAAGGTGAATATTACAATTTAATTAGTTGATATTCAAAATCAAATTAGTAAATTAGACATACATTTGGAAAAATGATTTTGATGGGCATTTTAATTTTTTTTTTTTTATCTCACTATCTCACATTGGAAGTTTATGAAATCATTGGAGAGAAGAGCATCTATAAAAAACACTATTCCACATTAAAAGTTTATGAAACTATTTGAGAGAAGTATAGCTATAAATTGAGCATGACATCCAATGATTCTCTATGGGTTTTAGAATTGTAATTTATGAAACTCATTCATTAAGTTAAAAAAATTTTAACTAAAAAAAAAATCGAGAACATCACTCAAAACCGCGACTGGTTTACCGATTTGCGATTCAACCAACCGGTTCTATGGTTTTTTTTAGAGATTTTGTCATAATTAGTTAACCGGACATCATTTGGCCCAGTTTTGGGTTCGGTTCCCGGTTTTACCGGTTGAACCAACCGGCCGGGCCGGTTTTGACAACGTTGACAAATCGGAACACTAACTTGGAGAGAACCCAAATTCCGTGGAATCTGTTCGTATCCTATTCCTCTTGGCTGCAATACGAATATTGTTTGAATTTTGCTGCCTTTTCCACATTGGATGACTAGAGAAAATTTTTTAATTTGCTTTATACATCACTGAAAAAATATTTTATTGGAATAAAAATAGAATAATAATATTTATCATCGTAATGGTGATATGACCATACATGAAATAATAGGATTGAATAGTTTAATATAGATGAAAGAGAGGTGGAGGAGAAAGAAATGTGATGAATAATGGATTATCACATCGTCGATAATTTATCATATTATGATGATTAACATTACTTATAAAAATATAAGGGTAAGCATGAATATTCCATGGGATCCATCAATAAAATTGGATTTTGGAGTCAACTCATTTAATTCAAATAATATCAAATTCCCAGTAAATATTTTTCTCTTTTAACTGTAAGTGGAGATCTTGATAGCAATCGTTTGTGGTTACCAACGTAATGCTTTTAAAAATTAAGTTAGAGCATCTTTATCATGCTCCGCGGTCGTGAGACAAGGCGTAGCGCATCTTTTGGTACAAAGAGCCATATGTTCAAATTCTGTCACCTTGACCTGAGGCTGAAATAAGCGCAGACTTGTCTCATTTTTCATATTTTGAAAACAAACCTACTTTTATATTGTTTAATGCGCTAGAATTTGTTATATGACATGTAGCATTCTTTCAAGCACTATAAAGCTTTACACTGTCATCAATCCCCCACAGAAAAATAGACTAATTTTACCTTTAACAAATGCAAGTGCAAAAAGCTTGCAGACAAAGTACTGTAAAACAATGAGTTGGTTACAGAGTACCAAAAACAAGGGCAGGTAAAGAAGATGCTGAAAGATGAAAACAATTTTTTCCCCCTTTCTTCAGGGGCAAAAAAGGAAATGAGTATACATATTTAGGCTAATTACAATTCTGAACATACACCCATATATCTACATTTCCATTTAATAAGACTGAATCTAAACTGGTAAAAGCAACCAAGTTTCTCAATCAGTTCGTCTTTTCATCTCTTGAGTTAGAGCAATAATCTTCAAAGTAAGATGGCCCAAAACCAGCAGGCTTCTCTTTTTGATCAACAGAATCATCTCTGCTAATGCATCCTCTGCCAATGCTACCTTCAAAAGATTTCTCTGAGAATGGAACCATGCCCATAGCTGTGATACCATTGCTGATGGCAAGTATGTTTTGCTGATGGCTGCTGCTGGTCAGCACAGAGGGAAATACATCAAGCAGCTGTGGATTAGGCTGGTTGGAACTGCTGATGAGCAAGCGAAGTGTCTCCCTAGCACCTTTTTCGACCGCTGATTCCACATCTGATATCAGAGGGTTCACAAGATCTGAGCCTAATGATGGAATAGTTGTTGACATGGTAGGGCCTGCACTGACCAGATACCCTTGGCCGGAGGAGCAAACTTCAATAATGGGGACATGAACAATTGGGTCACATGTTAAAGGCGAAAAGGTCACGATCTGCTGTGATGTAGGTATGGGAAATTGCAATGGCAGTGGCAACCTAACCAATGGCTCAGGCAGGAGAGGAGGAAAGCCGATAGGGGGGAGATGGTCAATATTATGGGGCAATTTTGATGTCAAAGAGCTAGATTGCCTGGCAGTTGCAAGAAGAGAAGAAAGTGGAGGTAGAGATACTGAGTCACCCATTGAAAAAGGCAGCTGTGAAGGAATTTGAGTTTCTAGCCCCAAGAAAGGCAGGTCTACAGAGTTCCCAAGTGCATCTAGAAAACTCAATGGAGGAAATAGTTTAGTTCCAGTTGCTTCTGAAAGCTCTTCCTTCTCAAAGCAAATTGAACTAGTTGGCTCTACACAACTTGGTGAAGCAACATCTAGGTTGTCAACACATGACATGCATATATCTTCACGCCGATTCAGTGTTTCCCTGGCAAGACCACTGAATGAAGTAAAGTCTTTAAAAGAACTAGACATAGGACTGGGGTTAGCCTGATAGACTGGATTTGAATTTGTTCCTCGATTTCCACAGACACCAAATCTCGAAGTCTTCAAAGATTCTAATGAAGATTCAGAAGTATTAACTGAATTATCTGGAGAAGGGGTAGCCAGAAGAATTGAACTAGCTTGAGCACTAGCCATCATTGATCCAGCAAGATAAGCTCGAAGGCAACTCGCAAAACAGTTGAAGCGTGAATCACTAATTCCAGTTAATTGAGCCAGCGACGGTTTCCTTGTAAGTAGATCCTTCATCTGCCCAAGGCAAGAAAAGACAAAAACATTAAAAATAATACACTGCAAAAATATGTACACACGCTACGAATTATGCCAATCATACCTTTCTGAGCAATTCATCCCCCAGAAGCTTAGACTTTTCTGAGCACCAAAAATAGAAAATCTCACCATCTGGAATCTCGATCAAGAAAGATCGTCCAGACTTATCCGCTGAAATTTCTCCAACTTCTACAGCTGAGCATTGAGCATCAGTGCTCAATGTTGCCAATATCTCCATATGACCATCGTCCCCAATGAATGAGATGCGCAAGTCCAGAGTTGGTAAAAGTGTGAGATTTAAATTCCCTCTGTTCAAATTATAAACAAAGTCAATAAGCAATTGTCAGCGAAATACTCCCATGTCCCAAAAAGATTTCAAGGAAAAGAAATAAAGTCATATAATTGGCATGAATCAGCACCATCCTTGTAGCTAAGACTCAGGCTAACAGACATATGGAAAGATGAAGATTAGAACACCAACCAAATAGCTAAGTCTCAATAAAAATCTACTCAGTTTGCATAAAATTCAATTTATAGCTGATCATAGGCACTTTTCCTTTATTATTTTTCATTCATCGTTATTATATTTCAAAAGATACCTATAGCCTAGCATGAGGATTTAATCAGGGACTAGTACACAGAAAGAAGAGAAACTATATGCATACCATACAGGTAGACATCAAACAAGTATAGAATGCTATAAGCTAATAAAATGGATTCCAAAAGATACCGTCGTGAATTTATCAACATAAGCTGCAAGTAAAATACCATAATCTAAGTAAAATATTCACAATCATCCATCTAAACTGGCCAGTCATCTCCGCATAGTAGGAGCCAAAAAGACAAAAAAAATATCACGACTATATATAAAGTCAAAAATTACTACGATTTTTCCACTATCCATAACAGACATTATCTCTTCTAATGCTTCCAATCCATAGTCTTTATCATTAGCCTTCTGCATGGGTATCAAACGGTAGGCTTCATCTACGAATAGAATGCCTTCCTCGCATTCTTGGATCTGGAAACATCTAGGAAAGGTTAGTTGCTAAGTAAAATACCATCATCTAAGTGTAATATTCAAAATCATCCGTCTAAACTGGCCAGTAATCTCCACATAGTAGGAGCAAAAAAGACAACAAAAATATCACAACTATATATGAAGCAAATACAGGACAAGATACACAATTAAATTTCTTCCACATTATGATATTGATTCTATACAAACAAGAAGGTACATTATTAACATAGGATCATGAAACTACCTTTACTTCTTCTTAATTCAGAGATCATAAAGTAACGCCCAATTTACCTACAAGTCAAAAGACATTTTCACTTGGAAGGCTGAACATAATCACCATTAAGAAGCTAAAAATACATTATCGTGCAATATCTAGTAGTCATCAAGAATAATATGTGATATATACAACTAAATTAAAATCACATCAGATTGTCACTTAAAATAGCTAATTTCTTTGACATATATTATGAAAAAGGGAAAAACTAAAATGCATTTAAATCAGTAAATGAAATAAAATAATACATAAACAAGGAGAACTGAGGCCAGAATACTGAAGAAGTCCATTTGACTATGAAGTCTGATATCCAGGTGCAGTGGTTTAAGACAGAATCCATCAAGTAGTGCTGATCAAGAGAGATGGTTAAAACATGTCTGCAATTCATATACAAGACGCTAAAAAACCTAATCAAGTATAGTGGTTAGAGATGATAATATAATCTGTTATGTTATCAGTAATCCAGTAGTCAAAATAAAATCCGCCATTCAAATAATAGTTGACGTGGTAAAGTGACTTTCATTAATAAATAAAACAATTGACAAGAAAAAATTGCAGTATAAAGTTCTAAAAATTAGAGAAGACACATGACAGGAATAATCGGATGCAAGCAAAATATATCGCCAGTTGCCTCTAAAACAAAAACATAATGCATAACTACAATTACAGCAACTTGCTCTACAGAAATCTAAATTGTATCTCCAATTACATGAAATCCTACAAAATTTCAATCACGAGAAATAATTCAACCAACCGCCTCTTTGAGACAGTCAATGCACACTTAAAACATAATATAAATCTGATTACCATTCACTAAATGCCACCGAGGCTCTGAGGGGACAATAAAGAATTCTGGGTGTTAACTCATCAACTGATATACGTTATTTTACCAATAATCTAACTTAATTTCCTTCATTTAGTTTTTACTCAGGCATTTTGCTTATCCTACTTTTCAGTAAACAAGGGTCGAACTATTTCATTCAGATTTTTATGTGACAGTCAACATTATCAAAATTTTGGTCCAAAGATAGTTTAAATAAATAACCAAAGACAAGCGAGAAGAATATAGAAATTTATTTATCTTCAGAGAGCTACTAAAAAATTAAAAATAAATTCACTTCTTCCCGAAATCTATTCTTATACATCTCCAGCAAAATTTTCGAAATTAGAAGAAAAAGTTTGATCCCCTATGAAGAACTAACAGGCTTTCGGTGATAAACAGATATCTTCCCAGAAACGTAGATAGCTAAAAAACATTTGAATCAGAGTCAGTCTAACAGCAAGGATCTATCCCACACAACATATAATTCACTTTCAGGCTTCAATGTAAGCTTAAGCTATTTTCCCTTGACCAAATTTGTACTTATCTAATCCCAACCCCTTAAAAAATAAAATAACCGAAACCAAAATATGTCTCTCAAAGATCACATTCCCTAGTTAGTTCACTCAACAATGATAATTACTTCACAACAAAACTGTACACACTATAACAGAGGTCAAATCATTTTCTAAATGCAACTGTAATGTAAGTAACAAAATGGAGATTGCAACTACCTTATGGATGTTGGACATAAAAGGCTCCCTTGCTTAGCAATCTTCCCTACGCGGATAGAAACAAGAGGCATGCACAAACACCTAGCCAGCATACCCACTTCTGATGGCTCAAAGTGCTGTTTCATTATCACAGTAGGTCAGTTGAGTTGACAAAAGGAACAAAAGGGTATCATGTATACAGCCTACTCTGTACATAATTGAAGCACGAGTATCTCTATTAGAAAAGACTAATACACCTTTCCTTGCCAACCAACTTGGGATATGAAACAAACCTAATACATCTGGGGAAATTATTTGTCGAGCTTTCACCCCCACAAAATATAACACAATAATTAAACATCTTCAAAACTAGAGAACAAGTGAATTACAATACAAGTAATGTCGGGTAGGGCTACGAAATTGAATTAGAAATTGCAATCCTAATTTGCATATGTACATTTCGCCAATTCCATTTCCAATTCCAAATCCAAATTCAAATTCTACCCGTCCTTACAAACCTTATTATAACCAGTAAATATAAGGGCCCAAATTTATTTTGATTACTTTTACCTTATTAAGGTGAGCCAACAAACAATCCTCAGCTGCGCCAGCGGATAAATTGAGTTTCAGCAAAGGCTTCAACCTTTCGTCCGTGCGACAAGCCCCCATAACCTGCATGTCCAGAGCCTGAAGCCACTGCCAAAATCCATACCCCCGACAGCTCTGTTGTAGCAGCAGATCGCAATCACCATCCTCCACGATAACCTCCTCCAACCTCTGCGTAATAGAAGGATTCTCAGCGTGTAAGATCTCAGCACCGTCCGATGAACCGTTAAATGAATCCTCGCCGATGGTATCTTGATCCATGTTTACATCTTCGATCTGGCGATTGTTTCTTGATTCTTGTTTCTCAGAATTTACCATTTTTAGATCTTGATTTCGATGCAAATTGTGATATGAACGACTTTTATCAAAACACAAAGAGCCCTAATTTATCTTGTATCTAAAATTTATCAACCCGTGTAAAATTCAATTCACAAACGTAAATCAATCACAAAATCTTCAAAGAAGAAAATTCAAAGATAGCAACACAATTTTTTTATTTTCCCAACGAGAATTCGTAACTGTTGCAAAAATGAGAAAGCAAGGCCAAGCAGTTATATTTATAGAGCATATGGAGACACTACGGAGTTTAAAATTGATTATGAAAAAGGGTTTATTTTAGGTTTGAAGTCCGGAAAATATCTGACCAACTATAAAACAATAATCGCCAACGTCAGCGTTACATCCTGTTGGCCTTGTGAAAGCCCATTAGGCCTACGCATGATTGTATTTCTTCGGCCCAATTGAGGTTACTTTCACGTTAATTTAGGGACGTCAAACGACGAGCCGCTTGACTCGTCAAAGCTTGGCTAGTGGGCTACGCGGACGAATCCAAGAAAGAGCCAAGCTGCTCATGTGAAGGCCCACAAGCTGCTCAAACGAGCGACTCATGGGCGCTCGATGTGCCTGCCCACGAGCAAGCTCGTTGCTTGGCTCACCTGCTACATTGATCAAAACGGTTACTTTTTAAAACTAAGAGATCATTTTGGTCACTGAACTATTAATTGTGGTCGTTAAGCCTGAACACTTTTAAAAATATCATGCCATCTTAACACTTTTATTTCACATAACAACAACAATTATTTCGCTCTTCAACATTCTACTACCTTAAACTTCAATATTCATTATATAAATATCTTAATCTCTTCACATACTCTACTTATTTTACTTTGTACTATAAATCTATAATACACGTCACACAATACATATTCTATTATCTATGGATTCTATACCTGTATTTTTTTTTATACATATTGTGATTCCAATTTACATTCCTATAGATTACTATTATCCAATTCTTACATATTCATTCGTCATTTCATCTTCACATATTATCAATTCATTATAAATATATCCACAATCATTTGTTGAGAGGTTGTTCGGTACGCGTGTCGCTACAAAGTCAATTTCACAATGAATTTGTCTGTCTCAACGACATACCAATTCTCGAAAATATTCCAGATTTAGATCATCACTGAAGTAGTAATCCAACTAATTTAGATGATATTGATGTTCCCAAAACAGAACGAGACGAATTAAATATTTCCGATACAAGAGGAAAGAGAAATGAGAAAAAACACGCAAAATGTTAGGATCACTTAAAATTGATTTCTACAGATCGTTTGGTGACGGAGTCGTAGAGTCTGAATATATAAGCACTGTCCTATTTAGACAAATTCAATCAACAACATTTATAAGAAATGAGTAGATCATTTATCAAATAAATATACAATTGAAAACTGTGAAGACTCTATCCTATTTCTTAATTAGATAATGACAATAATAAATCGGATGACAAATTAATAACAATTGTGCTATACAAACATGCTCAAAAATATGTTCAAAATTAGGGAAACACGTGTTGACACATGATTGGACAATTTGAAAAAAACCACTCAAATAGGTGCTGCCAAATCAGTTTATTCATCTTTTACCCGTCTTTGAGTCGTTTCAATCATCATTATTCAATTAATAACTCTTGTACATTATACTTCTCAGGATATTGGTGGACCCACAATTATATTGTCCTTAAACTGTTTAATCATTTAACAATAAAGTATTTTTAATTGAACTTTTTAGGTTATTACTTTTATTTAATTAAGCTGTATTATTGATGGATATATATATACTTTTTTTTTTTCGTTCGTGCGATTTTTCCAAGCTGGAAGGGACCCTAGTCCGTAAGAGGACCATAGTGTTCTTGGCTGCATTACAAAAATTTCAAAATTATGTTTGAAAATAATAAACTTGTGAAATTTTATAAAAAAATTAGGTAGTCAAATTTCGTGACACTTGATAAAATATTGTGACCTATAATTTAATTAATTAGGTCACGACAGGGGCGGAGCCAAAAATTTTGTTCAGCGTGAGCATAATTTAATCGACGCCGAACTTTTAGTTTTTGATCATGAATTTAACGATGATAAAAATATAAAACAATATAATCACAATACTAAAAATGATATAATTAATAAAATACACATTTTCACATAGATGTGAAACCACTTTCTCACGACTAAACAAAGAAATTTGTGATGGTCTTTTTCAGCCGTAACGACAAATAATGCTGGAGTCGAAAAGGCAATTTTACTCCCCATTAATAATAACTAAAAACCAACAATATGCAACACAATTGCAAATCTTGCTAATCTACTTATAGGCGAACCCAAATTTTCCCAATACAACATAAAGGAATTCCCACAATCATATGCCTTACCCATTTCAAGCTTTACAGCCACAATTCCACTGGCCTTTTCATTTATGAGAACAAAATATCTCGAGCCAAAAGAGCATTATCAATATTCAATCTGCTCATCACAAACCCACCCAGACTTGATGAGATCATTCTTGGTAATAAAATTCCAGCCTATTCTTTTGGATCTTTATAGCAATTTTATTAACTAGATAACAAAGAATAGTAGGACTGAATTCACCTCAGCTTTGAGCATTTTCTTTTATTGGAATCATTCCTGTCAAAGTTGTAGTAGCTCCTCGATCAAGCCATTTCCCTGAAAAAACTCCAAAACAACAAGCATTAGAAATAACATTATAACATTTTGATAAAATAAAGTGGTACATCCATTCGGGCCAGGTTTTTATCAATACAAAAGGAAGTCTCTTTTATCTCCTCTAAAGAAGACATTTGGGTCATCATCACATTCTCCTTAGTTTTGCCTGCCAATGATTTTCATATGTATCACGAAATTGATACATGATTTGAAATCAAACACAAGACCAATAAAAGATTAATTCTTGACTCGTCTTGATTTTAGGTTCTAATCAAATCAAAATAACAAATAAAAAGAAAAGAGAAACGAAAGGGCTTTTGGGCTTCACCTTATTCTGCCAATTGTTGAATCGTTGATCAATGATCAAATAGACTTCTTCTTCTTTATGGCTTCACTGATTTTCGGTTCAGTAGTAAGTAATTCACGCCTTCTTCTTCCAAAAAGGAATCGATGCTGCACTGCTGCTAATAGTGTCGATGGAAGGAAGGTGGCACCTGTAAGCTCAGAGAGACGAGAGTGAGAGGCTAATAAATGGTTGTGCACTGCCTTCGTTCGTTCATCTTGCTCTTGTCACATATCTACAAATTAATGGCAGAATGGGTGTTGTGAAAGATTGGGCTGGGTGGTGGCCTTGGACCGTTTACGTTAGGGTAGTGTGTAATGTGTATTGGTAATGATTTTGGGCTTCACTTAGGCTAGAAGTTGGCTTATTCATAAAAAAAATCTGAAGTTCAATGTGGGCACCTCATTGGGCTCCGCCCCTGAGTCACGATCACAATCACACCCAATTTATGGTCACGATCATATATTAATCACAAATCACATGAGGTCACAGTCACAAATAGGGGCGGACCTAGAAAGTTTTTTCAATGCGGACGAAGAAATGATTTCACCGAATGAAATGCTAGGTCCACTCTGATATAGAGGCAATTACCAATGCATTCAAATTTAGGTTATCGAAAGGAACATGTAAATTATGCGAAGAAACACAAAATAATTCTTAGTTATATATATACCCCTCAACCACATCTCACCCACCCCATCCACTACCCAGTACATTCCAAATACAAAGACATACATACTTTCTTTCTTCTTCTTTGGCTAGTATGGCTATATCCCTTTTAGTCTTAAATACTTCTCCTCCGACACTTCCATCGTCAGTTCCTCCCCTACACCATCTCCGACGATTCGATATCATAAAGTTGAAGGAGTCTTATGACGGGATGAAAATCGGATAGAAGGGGAAAGAAATGGAGTTTTAGAGAGTGGTGAAAATTGGATCAAGATGAAAAGCGGTAGAAGGATAATGGTTTTGGAAATGATAGACAGTGTGGAGTAGTGTTAATATTGATGCCGCTATGGCTTGAATTTAATGTTGATAGAATGGAAACATAAGAGAATTTGGTTGCAAAAAAAAAAGATCGAGAAATGTCTGATTTCTTGTTTTACAGTTTCTCTATCACTGTGACCATTTATCTTTACCATATCTCTCTCTCATCATTTAATTTTTATAGTTCATGTACTTTTTCTTCATCCACCGCCCTTGCTACTTCTCTTCGCCTTTTCCTCTCCACTTTAACAATAGCTAATCACATATTATGACCAAGTCTATATTAATTGTGACCGGTTGTGATCAAATTTATCTTTATTGTAATCATGTGTAACTAGATCTGTCTTGGTCATAGACAGTCATAATGAAACCAAACTTGGTTACAATTGGTCACAGATTATTACATATCTAATCACAAACTATAACGCTAACACGGATATGATAATAAAAAATCACAATAATAATTATAAATTAAGAAATTGATTCGAGGTGGAATCCACACGTACACCATCTTCGTCGTAGCACAAAAGTCATCATTGTCATCTTCATCTGAATCGAAGAAAAAAAAATCATTAATGTCGAGTTGATGGCATGAGAATCAGGACTAGATATTTGTTGTTTCAAAAGAGAAGGAAAGTGTTTTGTGGGTTACTTGTGATAATCTAGTTTCTACGATAATTTTAGGAGAGATAAGACAGAGATTGGTGGTGGAGGAGGAGAGCGAAGCACCCCGAGAAGGCAACTATGGTGGCAAAGGACAGAGAAATGAAGAAAATAGGGTGGATATGTTAAAGGTAGATTTGGGAATAAGAGAGAAATTGATAGGTAGGTGATAGATACATGGAAGTTATTGAGGGGAGAGGGAGATGTATAGTATATTTTAGGGAAAGTTGTAGTCACTGTACCAAACCTTTCACCTTTATGCAGATTTTGCCCAAACATTTCATTTATGCCACCAGGGATACCAAATCTTTAAAAAAAATCGCAGCTGCAGTCCAAATTGACAGAAACTGTTACTTTTTATGTTAGTTAACCAAATATTAAAGGTCTGATCAATGTTGATTAATTTTTAAAAGGCAAAATGGTAATTTTACATTTTTATATATAAAAAACAAAAAACCCAATTATCGTCCACCCTACCCCAAAATGTCGGCACCACCACTTCGACGCCATCTCTCGCATCTCCTTCCTCAAGAGCCACGCTATTACACTCTCGACCACCACGCAAAGTAAAGGCACATCATTATTGCCCTATTCGACTTCACTGTATCCAGATCCATCGGCTGCTTCACAATTTGATGATATTCGTGAAGCCCAAAGCAACCGCATCAACAAGCTTGTTGAATATCCACTCGTTCTTGTGCTTCATCAAGTTCGTCAAAATCTGCCTTCATTCTTTTAACATACCCTCATAATCAATTGAACTCACCACTTCTAAATTTCCATTGTCAAGAAATCTATTGCAGGGTTTCTTTGGATCCTTATTGGATCCAACTTGGGGCTCTAGGCCGTTTGTTGACTAATAATTTCTTCACCTTCGCCTTGAGGCCCAGGATTGTTACTGCTATTGGTAACGTTGAATGTCGTCATAGTCAATTTAATCACACAGGTTTTGGATCTGTTAAAGCTCAACATCCAAGAGTTTACAAAGCTCTAAAAGCTCCAATTTTGTGTATGTTTATGGAAAGGCAACGTTGTATGGTGGTGGTGATGGGTGAAGTGGCGCCGGGGTTGTGATCGGAGTGGTGGTGCCGACATTTTGGAGGTTTTAGTTTGGGTTGGGCCGGCATTTTAGGTGTGGGGTGGAGACGATAATTGGGTTTTTTGTTTTTGATTTAATTATTTTATTTTTGTTTTTTATATGGAAAATGTAAAATTACCTTTTTACCCTTTAAAAATTAATAAAAATTGGTCAGATCTTTGATATTTGGTCAACTAATGAAATGTTTGGACAAAATCTGCATAAAAGGTGAAATTTTGGTACCGTGGCTGCAATTTTCCCTATATTTTTTTTATTATTGTTATTATAATTTAACATCTAATTTAAGAAACTTTTTTACAAGTTTGTTGAATTTGAATTTGTATTCTTATAGTATTATATTTTTATGCTTTCCCGTAATTTAATTAACATAGATTGGACCTGAATCAATTGGCCTCTAACACCGACGGCCCAACTAGAGAGAAAATTGGGCTGATAAATTTTACGTCATACAAGACGCTAAGAGTCGTTGATTTGAGTTACCTAAAACAACGGGCCCCACACATCTACTTTTGCACCAAATCCTCACTCCCAAACTATTAAATTCCTTTCCACAGCCCTAATCCTTAGCATTACAATTGTACCAGCGGCGTACGTTATCAGTTTTACACAATGGCTACAAACTCCGTCAATTCATGGCCGCCAGCGCCGTCGAAGCTCTACAACCTCGACATCATGGTCGTCAACGCAAAACACTTAAAGAATGTCAACTGGCGTCAGGGTGAACTCAGGCCTTACGTCGTCTTCTGGGTCGACCCGGATCGTCGCCTCTCCACCAAGCCTGATGATTCCGGGACGACCCGGCCCGTATGGAACGAGCGGTTTGTTTTGCCGCTTTCTCTTTCTCCCATAGATTCTCTGCTCACCTTGGAGGTCTTCCACTCACGACCCTCGGAGGCTTCGAAACCCTTGGTTGGCACCCTCCGAATCGAACTCAGGGATCTCCTCGTCGACACTAACGATTCATCTACTCGAGTCAAATCTTTCGAGCTTAAACGCCCCTCGGGTAGGCCCCATGGGAAGATCCGATTGAAACTATCTCTCCGCGAACGCCCCAATGAAATTTACCAAACTGCCCCTCCGTCCAGCTATATGTACTCTACTGCGCCGCCCCCTCCTTTACCGACTTACCCCGGACGCGACTACAGAGGATACTCTCCTGCTTATTCTAGTCTTCCGGTGGTTAACCCACCTCCGGCTATGCCATCTCCGCCACCACCTCCTGCACCTCAATCCTTCGCGTACGCCACATACTCTGATCCCTACTCAGGTTACTATCCTGGTTACTACTCGCAAGTACCGCCACCGCCTACTCATCGGCAATTTCTAGAGCGGCAGTCTAACTATGGTGGAGCAGGACCGAGCGCCCCAGTGGATTGTGCTCCCTATGATCACCAGAAACGAGGGAGTGGAAAGTTCGGAATGTCAATGGGTACGGGATTGGCAGTTGGAGCTGTAGCTGGAGCACTTGGAGGGCTGGCACTGGAAGAAGGGATAAAGTACGAAGAGGAAAAGATAACAGAGAGGGTTGAGAATGACTTGGCTTTAAGAGATGACTATTGCAATGACTATCGCACTGATTATTGACGTAAGATTTAATTAATGGCTAATCAGATTGTGCTAGTCTATAATTTCGTGATAAAATATGTATATATCGGGTGCTGCGTTTCAGCAGGTTGTGTTCCTTGTATTGGATCTATTGACGAGTGAAGTGGAGTTTCTTCAGCGAGAAACTGTTTGCATAGACGATGAATGAATTCTATGAAGCAGAAATATAAAATTGGTTTATAAATTTCTTGCCTTCCATTATAATGTAATTAAACTATTATTTTTAAGTTTATACGCTTTTTGAGTACGAGGAAGGAAGGAAAACAAAGGAACTGCAAAGTTGTTAAAAATTTTGTTTTTGCGTTATAGGTTTTGTGGATTGTAGGGTGCCTTGACTAAAGTAAGCTAATTGGGTGGCTTTTACTAGAGTACCTTTAACATAGTGAAAGTTCAAGCAATTAGAGTTTTGTCTTAGAGGAAAGAATATGGTTTTAGAATAATTACATCTCCTTGATGAATTATATTTTCATTAATGTTATGCTACTAATCGGTTTCATTTTGGAGTTTATAGCATGCCTTATGAGGTTGCAGGGTGTTATCTTCTGAAGTAGTTCAAGTCTTTAGATGCTTAGATAAAGCCTGTTTCTTAGTGCCTGACTAAGCTTATCGGATTACTAGGTAATATCAATAACTCGCATTAAAAGCCATAAGGTCATGCATTGAAATTTAGTAATATAATCTACTGGTACTCTTAGTAGACAGTAGTGTTATTGTGATTTGTGACTTCTTTCCATGTGGACATGTTGATACGTGTTTCTTAGCTATGCTATTAAAAGCTTGGATTAATCTATTTGTACATTCCTCCTTGACCCCCTATGTGTAGGAAATATGGCAATCAATTGAAAAGAATGTCATTAAAATCAATGCACAAAAGCTGCCAACTCACATAAAGTTATCCATGATGTACACCAAGCAAAACTCTAAAAGCTTTTAATACAATGGCTAACCTATTAGCCATTGTGAATATAAATGAAAACCACGAGGGCTATTTCTTTGACACTGTAGAATTTTGTTTTCTAAATTTTACTATATTTATAAAACACTTTTCAATGGCTAACCTACTATCCATGATTTTTTTATTCCCCGACTACTACTTAACCGCATAGAAAGTTCAATATTCAGCTGTTGTTGATTACTAAAGAAAGTGTGGTTATAAATGCCCGTTTTAAAGGTAAGAAATACCCAACTACTTGTAACATGTATTACCTCCGAAATTGCAATTGATGGTGTAAAAATTACCTCAATTTGTTTTTGTTTCCATTACTTTTTCTAATTGTTTGGTTTGCAAATCACATTCTTGTTGAATAATTTAAAGAGAAATACAAGTAAGAACAGATTCTCTCTAATTCATTGTAATAAAAAGAACATTGTGCTCTCTTGTTCTTCCTTCCGTTTTTCTAGTCCTTTTCTTTTGCTCCATTGCTTGAAAAACATTAGTGTTACTTATACTACCAATAGAAATTTTGTTAGATGGGAATGGTGCCGCTCATTGTTTTTATTGTAAAAACTTAGCTGCATTTTCTAACTATTGCTTTTCACCTGTATGTTTTGTAGTTTACCTTTTGGCAAACCCCAAAATAAACTTGATAATTTTAAGTTATTTTTAATAAATGTACCCCCTACTTTTGTTATGAACACTTGTAGTTGCATTAAAAAAATTTGCATGTCCCGTTTCATTGACTCTTCTCATATTTGGTCATGTATTCCGAAGAGGTTTAGATTGACATCCATTTAAAAGGGTGCTACTAGTAGTAGTTGATGAATTCATAGCTTCCTAATATTTGAATACTTGAAAATGGAGAAGAAATTTTTTGAAGGTGAAACAAATGACAACGCTGCACCCAAGCAATGTTAAAGGTGGTCTTTTGCAGGTAGTTTGGTTGGGTAATTGAATTCTGTTCAACGAATTCAGTTCGGTGCCTGTAAGGTTAAGTGAATGATTTTTTTACTTTTGCAATATTTCTTTGCAATTACATGCTTGGGATCTTGTTTATAAGCTTCAAAGCGTGTGAGTAGCTATCTATGCATAAAAATTACGAGTAGGGACTTTTTTTTTTTTTTGCTCAAAAAATGTCTTGAACGGTCAAAAAGTGTTTTTAAGCTTTGTAAATGCCCTGATCAGGGTTCCGCTCTCTTCCACAAGTTTTGTTCTTACTTCGAGCAACTTTAATCAACTTTCACCCACGACCAGGTGTTTTCCTCCTCCAACCAGTTCAATTTCCTCCTTCAGCCAGCAGTTTCTATGTGATGTTTCTCCCTTGAACAATTTAATTTCTCCAGATTTTTTTTTAAGTTTCTCCCATTTTAATTTTATGTCCCTGGTTGCTGACGATTTAGTGAAAGTCACGTGGTTTGTAGAAACTAATGGAATTATAGTTCACTTTTGCGTGTCCAACGGTCATATGATAACTGTCATGTTATTCTTTGTTATCATTATTATATTGCTCTGAACTCAAATGCTTGCACATTTTAATCCATTCTATTCCTGGCAATGAACTGTTATTCTGAATATAAAAGTCCTCTTTAAATGTAATGATAAGATTATTTTAAAATAATTTGACAGTGTAACAATAAGATCGAAATGANTTTCTAGGAAAATATGTCTTTTCTATTATTTTGGAATATAAAAGCCTCCTTAAATGTTATTGCAAGATTACCTTAAAATAATTTGACAGCGTAACAATTAGATCGAAATGATCGCAGTATAATTCGAGCCCACCGATTTCACGATATTTCCTTAAAACGAATTTGCTGGCTTCATAGGTAATAAAGGTGTTCAGCAATCGTTTCCCAAGATAGAACGAATTTCGTCTCCTACGGAAGTAGCACAGCAATCTGCAAGAGTTCCAACGAACTCAACGGAGTGTTTTTCACATGAAAGAATAATATCAGAATAAGATATAGGAGTGAGATTTAAAGCGCAGAATGATTGCAATGAAAATGGTGTAATTATTTCTGGAACCGAGGCGGGCTATTTATAGAGTTGTTCGTGGCCATTTGAACCGCCTTCCAGCCATTTCAGAACAGTCGTCACTGTTCAGGCAACCTCCAACTCGAACAGAAAACAATGTTCGGTCAGAAAATTTTAAAAAACCCATAAAATTAAGTACCTAAGAATTTGATTAATTATAATTTGGTACAAAATTAAATAAATTTTGTCCAAAAAGATAATATAGTACAAGGACGCACCGCACCCGCACACGGACAGGACCGGCTTGTGCCGAGCCTGCGGCGGCGGCGCGGGCGTGAGGGGTTTGGACCGAATCCAATAGGATATAGGTCTCCCCCTTTCAAAGCCTATTGGTACCACTTGGGGCCCAACCCAATTCCCACCTTTACTCTATAT
>CAIGRP010027700.1:0-28837 GCA_903798385.1 Fraxinus cuspidata | reverse complement strand
AGCAGTGACCAAAATATTAGGGGAAATGATGCCCAGAGGAGGAAGATTGACTAAAGCCCCGACTTCCCTCAGGGTGATGAACATTGGGCCAAGGGGAAAAATGAAAGTATTGCATTCGGATGACCAAAAACTCAAAACAATAGGAAAAAGCACATGATTATGAATTGGGGGACGAACGGTAATTTCTAATAAATCAGAAATCCCGATACGGTCAAAAATGACCTTGGTAGAACCGTGATTGGTTATACATGCATGCCAAAAATGAAAGTAGTATTGACTTTAGGCAAAGTACGAATACCTTTTTCGCGGATGGACTTCAGGAAAAGGGGTTTAGAAATGGAGGTCTTAAGTGCAAGGCAACAACTGGCCCACTGCTGCTTGCCCCACAGAAACAGCATCAATAAATGATGGGCCCAGGTAGAACTTAGGACGATCAGGATTGGCCGACCAAAGGGAGTTTGCTNAAAGGGGGTCCTGAGTGCAAGGAAATAACTGGCCCACCGCCTGCCCCATAGAATCAGCATCAATAAATGATGGGCAGAGGTAGAACTCAGGACGATCAAGACTGGCCGACCAAAGCGAGTTTGCTCTCACATACTGTCTGGTGAGAAGTTGTTGGAAGCTTTCAAAGTTTAGAGAGCTTTCCGAAGGGATTGGGGAAGTCGCCATTTTGTTGAGTTTCTTGAGAGTTTTCGAGTTGAGAAATGTTTGCAAGTAAAAAGGCAAGAAGATGAACAGTGAATTAATAGGAGAAGAAACGCGGCGATGAATAACGTGGGTACGATGGTGCGATAAAATAGCGTGATATTATGTTTATAGGGGTGGCGTGACATTGCACTTTTCGAATATAGAAGGTAACTGTCAGACCAAGTAATGATTGGACCCATTTCCTCTTGTTTAATTTTAAACATCGTGGGAATCGTGAATAATGAATATGGTATAAAATTAATAATTGATATTAATTTTGCCATATTGGGAATAATTGTTGATACATAAAAAGAGGTCCAATTAAATGGTCCAAGATGGGAGCCCAAGTAGGAAATTCGAAAGATGAGCCCAAGAAAGACCATGAAAAGTCCTAAAACAGTACCCGGGATAAAATCATTAGGGGGGCCCAACATCGCCTAGCCAATAAGTCGCTCAGAATCGGGGCGAGCATTATCGTCCAAGTATGCAGAACGCCCAAGATCCAAGCAAGTATAATACCTTTATTTAAAACGACGATTATGAAAGCAATTCATTCCATGATCGAAAAACTACAGTCATGAGCGGTTAAGTGTCAAGAAATATAGCAGCAGTTAATAACGGTTTTAGCATATCATCCATCATGGAAGAAGTGGGTAGTTACAAAATGATAAGCATCCATTAGTGATAAATCATCTATCATGGAGAAAGTGGGAGGTTACTGGGCGATAAGTAGTTTTCCAGCAGTTTCTCAAACTAAGTTCAGTGTGCTTGTGCCCCTTGGAGGCGTTTCGCTTCTTGTAAACCGTGATCTTCGCAAATAAAGCACCCCTCGTTGGGACTTTGTCTCGAGAGGTTGTTGTTCCTTACACAATCGTCTGAACCTTCTTCTAATTGTTAGCGAGGTCCGACTCTCCGTACGAAACAAAACTTGTGCAAGATATTACAAGTTATGATGAGAAGTGTCAAAAGAGTATATAGATATATAACTGAGATGTATAAAGAGGTTAAAAATGCAACCATTGATATTTTAAAACCAAAAAGTGTCACTGACCCTTAATGAAGCAAGGAAATGAAATTAAAAGCTGAAAGACTACAGGGAAAATATGGAGTACATATGATGAGAGGTAGGTCTCGACATAGACTGGGTGTGAATCGAGATAGTCAAAACAGTGGAGAGTCTAGTAACAATGGTGGTACAGAAAATGGTATAATAGGTCTAGATCAAAGTTCTGGGCAAAAGGTAAGAATTGCTATTGTTGTGGTAAGATTATTTTATTAAAGATTATTATAAAGAGAAGCACAAATAGAAAGATAAATTAAGACATGAGACAATGTTGTATCTCTTTCGAACTCTGTTTTCAGTGAAGAGTATGTTTTGATAAATTGTGTTGACGACTCTACAAAATGAATCTAGCTGGGAAACCCCATGCTGTGAAACCACATTTTTGAAAATATAACTAGAAAATGTATTTTTCTAAGATAACCTTGAGGGAGATAGGGAGTATAGGTTATGTGATAGAAGCCAAACGAAAGTTAAAATTATGGTGAATATATATGTCGCATTTAATGAGTCCGAAATACTTTATTTAGGGGTTGATTTTGAGCAATTGAGTGAAAATAAGGAAGAAATGATAGAGATTAGTTGCACGTGGAGTTAAATATATTTAGTACACATGCCCCTATCACTTTGAATGAGGTGGACAGAGACATCCCACTCTTTAACCAACAAAGAACAATCAAACAGAGAAGTAGGGATGACAAAAAAGCTCGTCGATTCGGGCTTTGCTCGGAAAAAGCCCGAGCCGGGCCACCGAGCCCAGGCCTGGGCCTGCCCGTGTGGCTAGTCGAGCCACACGGGCCGGCCCGTTTAATATAAATTTTTTTTTTTGATATAATTGTGCAGGCAGCTAAATAAGCTCGCCGATTCGGACTTTACTCGGAAAAAGCCCGAGCCGGGCCACCGAGCCGAGGCCCGGGCCTGCCCGTGTGGCTAGTCGAGCTACACGGGCCGGCCTGTTTAATATTAAAAATTTTTTTTTATATATAATTGTGCGGGCAGCTATTTAGCTGCCTGCACAAGGCAACTTGCTGCTGGCATCATGCTTGTGCAGGCAGCAAACAGCCTTTGCTGCGTGCACAAAGCAGGCAGCTATTATAAGAAAGAAAAAAAAAATCGAATTGGATAGGCTCGGCCCGCTAAGGCTCGAGCCGAGCCTCATTTTTTCAGTCGAGATTTTGCTGGGCTCTGCTCGGGCCCAAAAAAGCTCGAGCCAGCCCGAGCTTCGAGTTCCGGCTCGTGACTCGGCTCGTTGACATAGCTACAGAGAAGAGGAGAAATTCTATCGTCGGCATTTATTGTTTGATCTACAATAATCCAGACCGCATCATAACATCATCATTTTGTTGGTGTCAATTGTCCACTTATTAATTGCTATTTTGTGATTTTTTTTAAGTTCAAACGGGGAAGGGCAAGTTTTGTTGGGTAATAATTGAGAAGACTAATATATAAATAATGGCTTTTAACATTATTGTATTTTTTTATTCCTAATTCTTCTATGTTTTCGTTTGATTGGTGGTACCCAAGTTTTTGAAGAATCAAAATAGATTTAATTATGCTTATAACGCTTTTTCTAGTTTAATCTCTAACCAAGTGATATCTTCAATTTTTTTTTTCCTTTTTATCTCCTTTAATGAGTTTAATCTTTAGTCGTGTGCTATCAGGTGATACAAAGTATAATTTCTGTCATTCAATGCCTTCCTAAAAATATTTAGGCTTTTTGTGTAATGAACAAAAGACCTCTTGAGGATAGTAACGACAATTTTTTTACATGGTAAGACGTGTAATTTTTTGCAATCTTGATGGTGATGATTTGTTTCAAGAGTTAAAAATTTTGTGAAATATTTTACAAAAAGAAACAAAAACATCTTTTGATATATTGAATTATTTGAAAAGATTGGATTGCTTTTCGAATATATTTATTTCTTATAGAATACTATTGAAAATTCTTGTTACTGTTGTATCTGTTGAAATATGTTTTTAAAAGTTAAAGTTACTAAAATCTTATTTGCGTTCAACCATTTTACAAGAACGATTGAATGAATTAGTTTTGATCTATTGAACAAGATTTGTTAGAACATATTGATTACGTTTAATTAATGAATTGCCTTTAGAAACACGATAAGAAATATTTTTACATGATGTGTTGCAATTCAAGGTTTACATGTGATATTTGCTATTTTTGATTTCATAGTTTTCTCATATGAAATTGCACGAAGAGGTTACTGGCTTTAATGATTTTTTGTTAATGACATACGAATTTTGATGAAGTTAGGAATATGCTTTTAAACTTTACTTGTAAATTTCTTATTTAGGAGATATAAAAATATATATATATTTAAATGTCATATTTTTGCAATGAAATAATATTATCGAAATATTATATGAAAGCATCATATTAAAATGTCACAAAGGGAACTCAAAATCTCAGAGCCAGCTCTGGGGGTGGAGGTTGAAATTCAACAACCTGAAGTAGAAAATGAACAAGAGACAATTGTAGGAGAACATCTCAGGCACCAAAATCCTTTGGTACACTACCAATTAGATAGAGATACAAAAATGAGACATCATCAGAAGCTTCAAATTCAAAGGTATGAATCAAAATTTGCTTTTGCCTATGTTAGTTATCAAAAGTTATTTGATAAAAAGTCAAAACATATGAGGAAGTAATGAATAGTGTACAATCAGAAGGGTACTCGTCAAAAGCTATGGAATAGGAGACGAATTCATATGCTCAAAATCAAACTTGGAATGGGTAATTAGCACGTAACGTTCCCACCTTTTATTGTTATTGTGGAAAACGTCCATACCTTTCATTTTTTTTTGCATATTCACCCTTATTTTCACCTTTCATTCACTACAACAAAATTGTGATCTCGCGACAAAATAATTTGCAATATACAAAAATTTGTCGCGGTAAGTGATTTAGCACGACACTTATTTTAAGTTTGTTGCAAAGATTGTTACGAAAATATAAGTACCAAAAAATATAAGGCAACATGAAAAGTTGTAGTGAAATGTGAGAAAGCGCGACAAATAATAAAAATTTTCGTAAAAAAATTAGAGAAGTAAGGTGCCAAAATATTTTTTGGTGGGAAGCTTATTGCAACAAACGGTTTATTTCATGAAGCAATAGGGTCTATTTTTTGCGACAAGGAATATTTGTTGCTAAAAATTCTATACATGGAGGAAAAAATCGCTACAAAAATTTATTTTTTACAATGGACAAAAAACGTTGATGCATGTCTTTCACAACGTTCATCCGGATGTTGCGGGCTCTAATGTTGTCATGGAGTAGAAGGATGCGGATGTTGCAAAAGGCCTTAAATATACGTTGTTGTTAAGTTTTTACGATGTTCTTTGTCCGTTGTTTTTAATGTATTTTGCAACGTTCTTTGCTTGTTGTCTTAAATTCTTTTTGCAGCGGTCAATGAATGCCGTGTCTAGTTTTTTTCAAACATTGTGGTGGAAAAAGTACCAAAACAATAAAGCGTCATAAAAATCGTCGTAATATTTCAAAATGCGAGACAAATAATAAAGATTGTCTCCAAAAATATGATCGAAGTAAGGTGCTAAAATATATTTTGATGGGAAACTATGGCGACAAACTTTTATTTCTTGCAACAAAGTATTTGTTTTTTCATCTACCTAAAGGTGACATTTTAATATGTAATATAATTTTTTTTAGTTTTTATTATTTTCGACCAAGAGAAAAATTATATTATTCTTAATATTTACAAATAACAATATCTTTAATAAAAGTTACCTGAATTTTAGGGGTAGACAAAAATTGACATAGTCAGTCCGAATGTACTTGCTTCACAAGAGTTGGACATTTCTTTAAAAAGTGAATTTGTTTTTAACTTACCAATACTCAAATGTATAATTTAGATTTTACTCCTGTAGGTATGTCAGTCCACCTTTTATAATGGAATGGACGTGCTTGTAGATTTTTAAATTATTTACAGCCAAGGCCCAAAATGAAAAAATAAAAAAAATTAAAGCCCAAAAGAAAAAAAATTATAAATTCATTAACCTCCCCCAATTCTCAAAGCTAGGGGTGGGCATCGAACCAACCCATGAAAATTGACCTATGGGTCCCCCTTTTTTTTTGCTTCTTCTATTGGTCGGGTTATGATTTATCCATAAAAACCACCCAACCCGATTTCCCCACTTAAAAAAATTGAGAAAAATAATAATAATCCCCTTTTTACTATTCATTTGTGTTGTTGTTTTCACACTGAAATTGGTTTGCACTATAGCTAAACTACATTTGATTACTGTTTACTTCGCCCATTAGCACTAGGCCCGAACTGTTGTCTATTAATTCATTCACTTATGTCCATCCCTTCTCACGCTTTTTCAACCTAGAAATTTTCTTCGACCACAAAACCTAGAGAAAGATAAACAACGCGAATCGCATTTGAAGTGGAAGTGACGACGGAGCGAAATACTGTCCGAGTGCAAGATAGACATGGAGGCGGTGGCGCTCTAGGACATGTTGCGAGAGAGTAAGTCTTCGGTTGAGGAAATCGTGGCCAAGATGCTCGCCATCAAGAAAGAAGCCCAGCCCAAAACACAGCTCTGGGAACTCGTCACTCAAATTCTCCTTAATTTCGTAACCTTCCAACAGGTGTTTCCATATATACGTGCTTGTGTGGGCGTTTAAATAGTATATTAAGTTTTTCTAGTCTTGGTTGGGTTGTATTTCTTTTTCTTTTTTTCTGGCGTATTGAATATAAATGTAAAATGTTTTCCGATTAAAAGTAGCACCACTTTGGGGTTTCTCTCAGAATTTTGAAGCGATAGTTAACTAATGGTACTAAACAAAATATGCTAAAGAATTTGACTCAAAAAATATTCATTCATGAGAAATTTGTTTCTTTTTCTTTCAATCTTTTTTTTTTTTTGGTTAACGGTATTTGTTGTTTATCTAAAAATTGCTAACTACATATTCTCTTTGGTATGGTCTATGGGAATATAGTGATATATTTGATGGATAGGAGTTGGATGCGACTTTGTAATAGATTAAGTGAAGAATACTTAGATGGTGATAATTCATTTATGTCTTAAATAATTATGATGAAGTTCGGCAATATCTAGAGTAAGTTCTTATTCAACATTTAATTTTTTTTTGTAATTAATTACTAATATGTTGTAGTATTTAATTGCATGTTTCTTTTGTAGTGAGCACATGGAGCTATTGCAACAATAAAATCATAATAATTTGGAACAAAAACAAGAAGAATTGCTTCGTGGATGGTTTGCTTCACATGTAAGTTATAATGCATGTCTTATTTATTTATTAATGCAACATAACATTCATATTCAAAGGTAAATGATTATGTTTTTATTGGTAGAGATAACGAGATTATATAATCAAAAAGATTCGTTTGTAAGTAAAGAACTGTATGCATTAGCTTGTAAACCGGATTTTAGAATATTTTCCTATTTAGGTTGTATTGCTAATGGGGTACAATTCCTTGTCAAAGATCAAGATGATTGTCGTACAACACAAAATAGTGGAGTGATGGTGCCACGAGATGAGAACATCAACTTTTTTGGTGTACTGTGTGATGTTATTGAGTTGATATACGTTTTTTACCACCATGTCATTTTGTTCCAGTGTAATTGGTACAATAATAATCCAAAGCAAAAAAGATATGTTGTAGATTAACATCTTACTTCTATCGATGTGAATCGCAAATGGTACATGAATGATTATTATCTACTTGGCATCCAAGCACAACAAGTATTTTATATTAATGATCTAGTGTTGGGTCCACAATGGAAGGTAGTTGAAAAGGTGCAACACAGAGGCATGTGGAACATTCCTGAAAACGAAAATGGTGGTAGTGAGCAAGTGTTATTTCAGGAAAATGAATCATCAGATATTGTTTGTGAATACAACAAGAAGTTCTTAGACACTAAAGTATGCCATAGACGAGACGTTGATCTAGAAATTATTGAAAATGCAGCACTACAAATAGATGTGGAATAGATAAATAAAAATATGAATAAGTTCATATATGATACTTCAGAAGAAGATACATTGAATGAATATTACAGTGAAGATGAGANTCAGATATTGTTTGTGAATACAACAAGAAGTTCTTAGACACTAAAGTATGCCATAGACGAGACGTTGATCTAGAAATTATTGAAAATGCAGCACTACAAATAGATGTGGAATCGATAAATAAAAATATGAATAATTTCATATATGATACTTCAGAAGAAGATACATTGAATGAATATTACAGTGAAGATGAGAAATCTCTAAATGGTTAAGATCATGACGCTAATAGTGATATTGGTAAGTAAAACATACTTTATATGTATTTATTCTATATTTATTTGTTTTTTATGTAATGTTTTTCTATTTTATTTTTTAATGACTATCTACATTTTTTCCTTCCCTGTGTAGATTCAAGTACCGACGATGCATCTACCGAAAGTTGATAAGAATTTTTATTGACATTTAAGGTTAGAATAACCAACTAATGAGATATATTTGATTGGTTATTGGTTGATAAGAATTTTATTGACATCTTTTTTCTCGCTTTCTATGCGCTCCCGTGTGGATATGCACAATTTAAGATACTTTTTAGTTTCCTTTTTCCTGTTTTGATTTCACAGTTTGTTATGGATTACTTTTTTTTTTCTTTCCCTTCAGCAGTTAATTTAGTTTAGTTCATAAGCATATTTCATGTGAAAATTTTACTAGTTTGTGGATTGGTTTAAGTTTTCAGAAATGTTATTCATTCTTTTATTATTTAGTATAAATGAAAAACCTGGTTTCTTCTTGTGACATGACATTTTTTCTCTTCTATAGTTTTGGTTTAATATTTCTAGTTCTATTTTCTACTTTTCAAGTTTGGTGAATTATCCTAAGTAGTTCAACCTTGAAATTACTCGTATTATACTTTATTTTTATTTACTTTGGTTTTGAGATAACCAAGTTTGTTAATAGTATCTTGGTCTATATTTATTTGGTTGACAATAATATGATTTTTTTTTTATCTATTTTGATGTCATTTATATTTTAATAATTGTATATTGTAGAATTCTTTTCATAAAGCACGAGTTAATTTTAATGAAGTTACGTTTTCAAATAAATGTGCACCAAGTACAATTTTATTGCGATGAAAGAAATTGAAAATCAAATGATGATGCGATAAACTCTTTATGTTGTGAAATAAATTTAATTACAAACACAACTTCTAACGTAATAAATTGTACTACAAATGTTGAATATATTAAATTATATTATGCGACATATCAAAAACATTATAAAACATATTTCATGACAAACATTACCTATTATTAAAGGTATATTACTGCGAGCATGTATTGTCGCAAAATAAAATAGGTAGCAAAAATTACACCTTTAAAAGAATATTCGCAACAAACATTTTTTCTCATAAAAACGTTATTGGAATAATCATTGCGACAAACTTTTTTGTGGCTCTTTTATTTTTTTCGCGACATATATGTATTGTAACGACAATATGGCTACAAATATCGTGTCGCTATTTTATTTTTTTTGTGTCAAATAAATATTGTTGGGATTTTGTTAATGTGATGAATGGCCGAGTGTTATTGCGGAATACATGTTGTGACTCAACATTCGCAATAAACATATTTTTCGTAAAAACTTTATTGGAATATTCGTTGCGACAAACTAACTTGTCGCCTTTTTAATTTTTTGCGACATATATATATGGCGACGATATTATGGCTACAAATATAGTATTGCTATTTTGTATTTTACGCGTCAAACAAATAGTGTCTCGATTTTGTTAACACGATAAATGTCCGAAAGTCGTCGCAGAACACATTCCGTGATTCATATAGCGCGACAATATCTGCAACAAACATATTGTCGTTGCTAAATTACTTCTGCAACAAAATCTCAATTTTTGCGACAACATTATTTGTCGCAAAATCAGTTATTTTTTGTAGTGATTGAGCAAATGGTCATTTTTACCTATTTTCTTAATTAAAAATTATGACATGACAAATATACCACTCTCTTTAAATTAAACAAAAAGAAAAAGAAAAGAATTGCAATCACAGTCCCAGATGTTTTTAAAAAGCGAAAATAAGTCACAAATAAATTATTAAAAGAGTAATTAGTACCTAATGTCCATATTTTTCACTGTTGTTGCGAAAAAAGTCCATATCTTTCATTTCTTTTTGGCATTTTCACCATTAATTACACATCTAATTATACAAACCATCATTTCAATCCATTTCCTTCCAATTTTTCTTGTGAAATAATGAATATATCCTACTATTTAAATAAAAAATTTATATTTTTTAATTTCTAATTCTTTAATAATTATTTGAGAATCGTTTGCATTTTTAAAATTTAAAATTTTTAAATAAATTTAATTGGGATTCTTTTGCACTTGTTTGCACGAGACGTGAACGGTGGAGAAGATGGAAGATGAATCGTGCGTGTTATAGAGAAGAAGAGGTTTGTGAAGTGGATTGATCATTTTACCCTTCAAGTTTCAAATTAAAAGGGAGTCCAGGTAAGCATTTAACGGTAAAACTCACGACAGATGGACGGAATGACGTTTTCACAATGAAACGTTGAAATAAGAGCGAAAATGCAAAAAAATGAAACGTATGGATGTTTTGCACACAAATGGCCAAACGTATGGACGTTTTGTGCGAATAAGCCGATATTTAATGTCAAAGAGAGTAATACAAGAGCTAAACCTTTTAAAATTTAAAGTTAAACCAATAGATAAGGGTACTCACAATTAGTAGATTATAAATAGAATTTTCATTATTTGTTTAAGGCCTTGTTTGATTCCCACATTTTCCAAAATAAAATTGTCTCTCTTGTTTTCTACCACATGTTTTTCATTAAAATAATATTATACGTAAATAAAAAGCTTTTCCTTCTCATATAACTACACATTCTCCATCGATCTACTATTACAAAATATGTTTTTCTAATAGAATGGTGCTCAAACACCCCCTAAGTATACCATAATTAAATTCAAGCTTTATTAGTTGCTCATTTTAATTAGAAACTTGAACAACTTGATGTTAAATTGCATTTTTGCGTGGTGAACTTGACGAACAATCTTTAAAGATAGAAATGGTTGTCGAAGAATGGCATATATTATCAACATGGCAATGTGAATGATAATTGTGTGTTCTTATTGTTGTATGTTGATAATATTCTTCTAATTGGTTCTTGCTTGAAGTAAATAAATAAAATAAAAGCAACTTTAAGTGGTGAATTTAAAATGAAAGGTCTAGGAAAAGCTATTAGAATCTTAGGTATGAAAATTCAAAGAGACGAGTCAAATTCTACATTATTTTTACATCAAAATCCTTATGTGTGAAAGTGTTAAAGAAATTTGGCATGAATATAATTTCATTACATTGCCTTTAGAAAATTATTTTGGTTTGTCTAAATATAAATCATTTGCTAATGATGAGAAATGCAATTGGTTCTATTATGTACATGGGTAGTGTGTACCTGACCTAGATTTTGCTATGAGTACTCTTAGTAGGTTTATGTCGAGCTCTAATCATTTGGATTCCTTGAAGCAGTTACTTACATACTTAAGAGGAACAAGTAATGTAGGTCTAATGCTTATGTTTAATACTAAGGACGTGAAATTGAAAGGTTTTGTATATGCAAACTATGCAACACATATGAATAATAGGAACTCTACTATTCTAATGTGTTTATTTATATATCTTGTAGTTGTTAGAAATCACAACTCAAACGCATTGTTGCATTATCCATCACTATATCAGCAACTAAATCGATAAAAGAAGCTTTGTGGTTATATAGCTTGCTTAAAGAATTGTGTATTTTAAATGATGATGTTGTTGTATATTCTATTAGTCATTCTATGATATATTTGTGTAAAAATCTTGTTTTTCAGGAACGTGCTAATACACTAATGTTGGATTACATTTTATATCAGGATAACACAATATCTAGAAATGCCAACAAGCTGAAATCGTAATTTCTTCTATTTCTGAAAAAATTCATCAAAACAAAATCTCCTTTATAAACAAATAACTAGCAATTCAATTGTCATTAATATATTGCATAGATAACAACATCACGAGTAGGTTTAGGACCATAATCATCGACTTTTTTGTTATATCTCTACATCGTTTCTAATCATCGACTTTTTTCAATCGTTTAACTCAACAAATTTCAAAACTTTAAATTCTATTTCTAACCATATCTTGATAGGAAGAAAAGAAAACATAAATGATGAGTAGATTTAAGACCATAAATCAGTTCAGGACGGACCCTTTTCGTAGTTTTCATTTAAATTCGAAGTACCAACATTAATATCCTAGCCTCACCAAATCTTATTATTCAAAATACTATTTATGTTAAAAATGATTACAAATTGATGTCTACTCATAGACAGTTATTCTAGCAAAGATAATATAGATTAGTGTGAATAATGCATAAAAAACCATAAAAATTGGGTGACAATAAACACTCCCATACCCTTATTTTCCCAATTAAATTATTGGAAGATCGTATGTCCACATGGTTGCATATGTAATGGGGATGGGTGCCCTTATCATTTCCCTCCTTATTTTTCTTTTAATTTGCCCCCACTATATTTGAACATCAAAGTTTTTGGATTTCAAATCACAAAAATTAGATATATTTTAGCAATATTCCCACTCCCTTCAAAATTTCCAATTTCTTTTATCCGCTATAGAAGTATCTCAAGAGCTTCTTCTAAATTAAAGCATGTTGGGAAATTGTTTATATATAATTTAAATTATAAATAAATAGAAATAATGCATACTCGTCAATATAAATAATATAATTTTAGATTCTTAATGATGTCCCTTTTATCTAATAAACACCAAACATGCAAATTTTCAAAGAATTGCCTACATTGATTAAATCATATATAGCTAAGAGATACAAGAACTTAGAAAGAATACATGTATATTAAACCAATATACTTCTATTAACAACAAATCCGATAAGGCGAATGAAATATAGTTTTTTAGCTTTAATTGCATACTTTTTTATCAAAGTAGACTTTCATTGCACCTTTATCTGAAGGTTAGACAAAGCCCTCTTTGAAGTCTGTATTATGTTTTTATAATATGTGATTTTAATGATAAATTATATACACACAAGAGGGGTGGAGTTTTAAAAATTTGTGAAATTATTAGTGTGGTATCCAACCCCACTGAGCACTTGCAAAAAAAAAAAGCAGGATACATGTGGGCAGAAACCCTACTTTCTTCATCCCCTCCTCTATAAAGCTGGTTTTACATATAGTATATGCTAGAGTGGTCCTTCAAACTTTGTATGGTCATGCCCTTCTTCCATTCTTTCTTACTTGTATGGTCTATATCTATGTCTATAAAGAGAGGTAAGAGTAACAATTTTCATTTTTACCAGAAGAAGAAATCAAGTAATACCGGAGAGAGATCTGAAGAGGTGAAATGTTGATGAATCTTTACAAGTCCTTCCCATGCTTTTCCACAGCTTTCTTGAACTTTTTCTACCCGGATTTTGATCCCTCTGTCGATATGTATGGATCATTGTGAAGAAGTTGGAAGTTCAAGAAAGCTGTGGGACAACATGGAAATTCAAGACTTAATTAATTCTCTTTGGTGCTTCATCACTCCATTGCTGCTGATCAAAAGATTTTTTTTTTTTTTCACAGTCTGGTAATTTTTCCTTGAAATTCTCTAGAAACCCCTTCCTTTATTCTTGAAATTCCTCACTGACTGCCATAGAAATTTCCATTAGAATTATTTACTGTCAGGCATGAAAATTTGCTTAATTCTTGAAGTTCTTGACTGGCAGCCAAATTTCAATAACTCTTGGAAAATACCATGACAGTAAATTCACTCGATAAACTGATAAATTGTTTTTTACAATTTAACTGCTAAATTGCCTAATTATGTAAGAAGGGTGTAACAATCTATCCTTTTACAGCACACATTTTTGACCTTTCTATTGTCTGTACAGCATTTTATGCTATTTTACTCAGTATTCAATGTCAAAAGGCAGTGAAAACTGATTATGAGTTTATGTTGCAGGGTAGATTCCCCCTATCTTTCCACCTTACTATCAATAAATGAAAATTGTCTTATCTTTTTTGCCTTTTGTTTTTACTTCTGTACTGTGATCTCACAAATTATTTCCCGAAAAAGGCTAAATTTTGTCATTTCCTGTAGCTCAACTTCATAATTTTTTACCCTCCTCCTCTTCTCACGCTGCCAAACACGCACGCATGCATAGATACAGACAAATATGTACATACATGTTTTGATGTTCACACAGTACACACTGATGTACACATTGGGACTTGAATATAAGAGTATTGGTGGTTGAGTTCATATTTTTAACTTCCAAGTTTCATTCATGTATTTGTAAAATTGTGTTGATGACTGATAAGCTAATGGTTTATGCTTTCAACCGTGTAACTACGCAGTACCTACTCATTTATGAGTTTATTAAGAAGTTTGGTAGGCGGTGTTGAATACTAGACAGTATAATTGCTCGTTTTCTTATTTAATACGGTCTAGGTACTCTCTCATTCAACTTTTCAGATTTGTTTGATAGTGGACGAGACACTACTCGACAATACTAAAAAAGAAAATAAGCTAAAATTTTATCAGTTTCATTATCTAGTCATATCCAGTAGCTAGTATGTACCAATCATATCCTAAAGGTGCCGTAGAAATTCCTTAAATTATGGTTTACCAAAATCCCAACTCTTGAAATTAAAGACCAAATAAAATATTTGGGACAAGACAAATTTATTTATTTAAATACATTTCAATATGGTCTTTCATGTGAAGGTCTTGAAATTGAAATGGATACAAATAAATTAACGATGACAAGATTGGAACTTAGGACATCCTCCTCTTATATATATCATGAAATCCAAGATCTTGATGGGGGAAGATTTGGTTTTTTCTCATAAAATTCATGTTACTGCTAAATTTTAATAACTTGAACAGTCAAATGAATACAAGAGGGGGCAAAAAATTCTTCATTTAAGCCTTTAATGCTTTGACAAGAATATAAAATTTGTGTACCTAAAACTATAAGATATGGAAAAGAAGCAGTTGGGATTGGTGTGTAGGTCCTTCAAAAATAGTTTGAATTGGACCGACACTAAGGCATGGCTATTCTGTTAAAACCTTTAAAAGCTACAATATTTTGTACTATTAATTAATTATACTTAATACATGTGCCTTTTCATTGACTCGGAGACAGATTCAAATGCATGTCTGTTGATTTCTGGATATTGTTCATACAACAAACGGAAAGGGTGCCTGCACAGAGCTAATTTAAACTATTCTGGTTTGAGTCCGTAGCTTGGTATTGTTCCAAAACAAAAATTTCATTATCGTGTCCAATCCTACATACAAAACATGCTTTAATGGTCAAGTTGAAAGGCGAATAACAATAGATTGTTTATTCACAGATATTCACTGAGTAATTAGTTGAATCACCTTTTTGCTCAAGGGAATTTATTAAGCACAACTTTGGTGCATAGATAATATAAACAAGCTTTATAGCCTTTTTATTTTCCTTTCTTAATGCTGTTCAATATGGTTCAATTCACGTTACCAAATAATTTACAAATTCCTTTGTCTCTTTATAATATTTCTCTCCTTTAATATGAACCTCATCTACAATCAAAAAGCACACACTAGATATGTCCAAAATAAATTGCCAGTACTATATAAGCATAATTTCCCTTCCCAGGTTATTCTACTCGAGGCATCTGTTATGTCCATTACATTATTCGTGGCCATACCGAGAAACTTAATAACTACGTAAAACAGATACACATGGGCATGTTCCAATGAAGTACTAGACACGGACGGACAAGATCATAACCTTTTTTCGTTCTTTAATGTTGTTCACCTATCTGCAATGGACCTGGCTAGGCAGGAATTTAAGACCATAGATGTCCATGTGCTAACTACCTTGATAAAGATAACTAATAATATTTATCAATAAAATTTACATCTCTTCATTTTACGTGGCTGCCAACTATGATTTATATTCATACATAAAATATATGAATTGAGGAGAAAACCTAGTGAAAAGCATATGTAGAAAGTGAGATAAGACAATGGAGTTCCAATAATTCTGTCCCTATGTGGAGTCATGTCGATCACTGTTGCCATGTATTCATCCCTTAACTTGTAATCAAGAAATTTCATATATTTGATGTGAAAACTGGCCCATCGGCGCATTGAAATCTATTTGTCCAATACAAAAAAGACAAGGATAAATTAAACTCGGTTCCATTTTTTCACTCCTGGATAAAACGGCTTTATTGACAAAATTTGTGGACTTCAACAGAAAAAATCCATTAGTTACTGGTCGTTTTTCCTTTACCAAACAATTTTTGTGGGTGTTCAAATTCATTAGTTTATTTCAGCAGCCATCACATCCCTAAGCCAATACTACTTTCAGTAACTGGTGCTCACTTTAAACTCAATCATCCCATAAAGTAAATCAATCAAAACCCGTACACAAAACTAAATGGCAACAACAAAGACAAAAAATCGCAGCCGACAATTGAAAAATTATTTCTTTATTTTTTACTGCTTATAATAATGAAAAAGTTTAGTGTTTATATCTGCTGGTTTTGTAGCGGCACGAATTTTTCAATATCGAGCTCGGCTGAACCTTCTCTATAGCTTGGTGGCGTCGAATTTTCGATCACTTCCATTACTAGTGAAAATTATCTAATTCTAGTATGGATGGATTGTGCCTGCTTAGCAATGATTTAGACATTGAGTTGCTATCTTATGATTCTTGGCCGCGTATGATTTTTATTCTATTGGAACCTTAATTTTCATTTAACTGTTTGCCCTCTCATTTAAAAAAAAAATAATAATAATAAACAAAAATTATATTAATTTTTTGTTGCTCCGTTTCTCTTTGAAAACAAAAATAAAACAAAATTTCTGAGTTTAGTTTTTTAAGCCAAAATACATAAAAAAAAAAAAAGTAACAAATCACATTATCATAAGTTTAGTCTCCAAAATAATGTGCTTATAAAATTTGTAAAGCCAATCTACGGTGCTAGTCCGTGTACACCATATAATGTGAAGTTAATTGATATTTTTATGGATAAATTGCATCATATGCTACTTCTTGGATTTTGCTATTGGTATTTGGTCAATAAGAAATATCGTCCAACTTGGTATCAGTTAAGTCATATGTTGTTATGAGTTCAAAATCAATACTTGGTCAAAATAAAAGATCAATCTCCTACTAGGGAGGAATGCCGCCACTCCTTAGGATTATTAATCGGACGAAATTCGGACACCTGAGTCACAAAAAAAAAAAAAAAAGGATCGATCTCCTTGAAAAATGAAGTTGTAGCCTATTTTGTAGGATTCGAATTTTCTTAGTCAGAAAGAAAATATGGAATTCCTAGTAAAGACATTATTTAATTTACTTTTTAATTTGATACTTATTTTGGGAAATGTAATTATGAGTTTATTTAATAGATATTCTAGTTTTTAATTAGTCGTTTACTTTTTAAATTGAATACTTGTTTTAGGAAACATATTTATAATTTGATTTAATAGATTTTCCAGTATTTAAATTAGATTAGTTTGATTTCTATATAAAATGGGCTTTTGCACGGTAATATTTACACTTTGATATTGAACCTTGTTTGAGCCCCATTTTAGGGAAATAATATATTTTAGAATAGTAGATTGATAGAGATTGTGTGGCTAAAAATTAAGGAAATATTTTGTTTTGCGTGTAATATTATATTATGGAGAATGTGTGGTTGAAAATGAGTTTTAAAAAAATATTTTTTTAGAAAAATGGGGCTCAAATGAATAAATTAATATTTTCTCCCTCTAAATTCTTCATCTTCTTTTCCTCCTTCTCTTTGTTCTCTTTCTTTCTCAATCTCTTCATCAAGTACTCAATTTCTAATGATTTTTTTTGTCAATGCCCTTTGAAATTCAGAAATTGAAAGCATATACTGATTAAGATCTGTTGTCTGCCTGACTATAAATGCACCAAGAAATTAAATTGTGATGGAGTTTCATTGCAGATTGGAGCACTAAATTATATTAAGATCCATTGGGCATCACCTTATAATAATAATAGGTTTGAATAATACAAAGACAACCATATCAAGAAAAAGATTTTGCTTGTTCCATCAAAATTATTTTGTTTCCTAATCTTTTTAATAATTCCTACTTTCACTTATTTTCTCCACCATAAATTATCAAAACACAAAGTTATATTATCTTTTCAACCTATCTATAAATCTCTGTAGCCAAAAGTAGAAATCTATGACGCACCAGGGAAATAAATGCCTATCTTTATGACTTGAATAAACGATCAACTCTTCAGTTGAAAATCAGTAACTTGACCCACTAGTCAATAACAAATTAAAATCTTAACTTTGTTCTCACTAAATTTGAGGGTCGACTGCACAAATCAGTTTTCATTCCGTTCATGGACGCCCTGAGGGAGCGCAAGTATATTACAAAAAGATGAAAACATGCCTCATAGAAAGGCATTAGTTCTATAGCAAGAAAGAAGAAAGTTACTGCAAATTATATGTATAATCTCGATGTAAGAAAAAGTTCACCATCAAATTTTATTAAAGAATCTTAACTCAAAAAGATGAACACCTAGGCACATTACAGGATTTTCGAGCGACAGAGATGACAATTTACATCTTATATATAAAGAATCTTAAAGCAAATAAAGGTAATCTTTCTGTAAATCAAAGAATCATACAGCGAAAGGATAAGACTTGACAATTGGGGAAAAACAAGTGATTTGTGTGTAGATACATTATCAATTAACATAACATAAAATACATATAAATGTAAGTCAACAATTAACATAATAGAAATATGTGTTGGGATTAATGCTTCCACACAAGGGGTTGGAGAAGAAGCCAAATAATATAATCAAGAAAATTCAAAATAAAACTTGAAGGCTCACACGTAATCGTTGTCCTCAAATGATATTTGCCCCGTCTCGAATTGAATTTGATGCTTAAAGGGACTCTTGGCAAATAGTTTGAAAGATTTATCAAAGCTTTGAAAAAGAATAAACACTTAAGCACTAGTGTAATTCTTTCAAAACTCAAGAACACAAAACTAGAATTTTGATTATGAAAGGAGAGTTTTTTATCTTCTCTCTTTTTGGAATGGAATATGATACCTCAAAAATTGATTGTCAATTATTTTGTTTTATAGATCTCAATCAATACTACACGAAATGATGCTAAACATGATGAAGAATGACGATTTTCCATCCAAAAAGGTACCAGATTTCAATTTTAAAAAACCAGTCAATGACTCGTTTTTAACTTTATGCAGCCACATAGAACAAACATACGCAGCCGCATAGGTTGTTCAATGGCAGGGCATACAAGTACTGCAAGCCAACATGCGATTGCATGTCTCCAAAGTCTATGCGATTGCATAAGCCAAAGTTTTGGTCCTTATTTTCATTTTTTGTTCCACACACTTTTTATTGATTTTTGAACAACAATTTTAACAATATGAGAACGAGAAAGCAAGTTTTAGAGAGTCACGTCAAGGACTTTATTCTAAAGTCTTCTTGTGATCACATCCGATTCTCCATCTATTGGCATGATCATATTGAGATAAAGAACGAGCTTTTATAAGTTTCCAAAAGTACAAGATTAAAGTATAAAATGTATATGGAGAATAATCCTTTTTCTTGTATTTTCATGTCGTAGTTAATAATGAAACTTCCATATCTTTTATAGAGTAAAAAACAACCCCACAATAATGAGATTCATCCAATTAAATTCTAAGTTACACTTTAAAATTATTAGTTTTAATTTTGTATTAAAATTGGCTTTTATTTTAAAGGTTATAATTTCTTTGTGTTACAACAGCAAATCCCGACAAATCGTACATAGAACATTCGGCGCAATTGGCAGAAACTGAATCTAGCTAAATTTGTATGTGCAATTTGTAAAGTTTATCCTCTTACAACCCCTACCTCTAAATAAAAATTGTACATACAGGATTACATAGTATGCTTTGAAGAGAAAAATTTGGATGAAAAATTTGATTTTGTTTTAAATTGACAAATTTTAGAGTGTCTTAAGGCATTATGTAATCTTATGTAAATCTTAATGTACACGTAGCAAAATATACACTTACCGTAGTGCTGGTCCATGTTTGGAAATGTTCTGTAATTGAAGAAGGATGCACAATACTAAAAACGATAGCTCCATTCGAGATACAAACATTAAAAATCCTAAGCACGACTGGCAAGACTGCACTGTAATTCTATGTTTCTTCTCTACATTGAAGTCCTTACCATAGTGAATGGGAAGCCGTAGTTTTCATCTGCAAAATTGACTGCTTTTTCTTTTCCAAGGTGAAATCTGCAGGATTTGGACCTCCCTATAATAAACTTGCTAACAACTTTTCTGCATCCTCTTTTTAAGGCATACTTTAGCAAATTTATAAATGGCTTCAGTTTGGTTTAAATTAAGTTTGTGGGGAGGGTGATGTGTTGCATATGAGAAAGGTAACGCAATTAAACCTGTGGTTCCTCATACCATCCTGTAACTCAAAATTATTCAGAAATATTGTATATGCAAACCTTTTTTTCTAATTAAAACATGAATAATAAACAAAATATACAGAAACTTACTCTTAATCTTTTGCTTAAACTGATAATAGAAAATGGAAATATACATAGAAAAGGTTGCTAAAAACTTCTTAAGTAAAAACAAGGGGAAAACTAGTGGCTGCTTGTAAATACGATAATTGGGCGCTTTCGAGAAATTGTTGAAAACTTGTTACTTCCCACAAATAATGGCTATTATATGAACCCTTTCTTGAATTACACATTAATTTATTTCCTTATTGAATGCAGAGATCTGAATGAAAAATAGCATATTATCAAAGAATTCTTATCTCTGTGATTTTTTAAAACAGATTCATTTGAATCTACAAAATAACATTGACAAAAGTGCATCTGCACACAGCCAAAACACAAGAGTCAAAACTGAATGTCTCTTGGGTTTCACCATGTGAAACACAGTAATTTCGAAAAGGTTGTCAGTAGATCTGTAAACAATTACACAATCATGCAAGTACAAAGGTAAAATCCGCGTGAATTTAATTTATAAATGAAATTAAAATGGAGATCCAATAGCAGAAAACTAATCATGCATGTAAAAGGATAAATCAACATGAATTTAACATAGAAATGATATTAAAATGAAGATTCATTAGCAGAAAACAATATTATCTAAAAATACCATGTTGTACTGAATCTGATCTTGAAAATGAACTCCCATATGACCCTCTCCATATCTTCCCACAGCTTAATTGAACTGCAAATGGGTTTTGTCCATACAATTATGTGCAGATGCAGTTCAAGAAAGCTGTGGAAAAGTATGACAAGGGCCTCAGCCTCTACAATTACATATTCTGCAACCCTAAATAGGGTTTCTTGAAAAGTTAAGAGAGAAGATGAACTTTCTCTCTATATATCTATCTATATTTGCAGGTGGGTATGGGGCGTAGTGGGATGGGGGTGTAGTAGGTTTAGAGGAGAAGAAACGGTAGTATTTATAGGGGAATGGAAGTCATTTCCACCGATCCCGAGAAGAATATTGGGCTATTTAAAAGCTGTGAACATTCATTAATATCATATTAATTTATCATGATTATATATAACGGTCAGGATGAAGCCTATCAAATCCAACGGTTGAGAGTGGACATAGTAAGGTCCCTACACAGACCTGTCCGTTTGAGAAGGGTACGGCTCACGCTCGATTTTTATTAACTACGTTTAGTTCCAATTGAATGGAAGAATATACATACTTATTAACTAGGTTTAGTTCCAATTGAATGGAAGAATATACATACTTACATTCATGTATCTCAATCCTTGCTCGAAGCCACTGTCAATAGCCATGTTTAAGTAGCATAGCTCATCTAATAATTACTAATTCAAATGACGTGTTATTAGTTTGACCAATTTATGCCATCCTCATTCCATTTCTCGAGCCCTCGACGAATTCCCCTTCCCTCTGAACTCAATATCGTTTTGACTATTTACTGATAAAATAATTAAAATAAGTTTTCGGGGTGGTCCAAAGTCTGTTCACTGATTTTTGAGTGGACCGACCAATCTAAGCCACCTTTAAATTTTTATCCGCCTATATACATATATACATGTATATATGGGGTGTGTATATGTGTAATAATAATTAGCTACTATTTGGGCTCCATTTTATTCAAAATGTATTTTTCTCTATTTTCTTTTTAATCGCACGTTATTCAATAAAATAATATTACACGTAAATACAAATTTTTTTCTTATTTTTTAACCACACATTTTTCAAAAAATTACTATTTCAAAATACATTTTTTGTCAAAAAAAAAAAAATTGATTTTAATAGAACCAAGACAAGGGCTTAGTCTTCTTTAGAAAAATTATCTAAAAAAATTCATAAATTATGGGAGACATTACAAAAAAAATTGAGCTCCAATGACCAGAGAACATTGGTTGGTATAAAACCCCTTCACCGACCAACTTATTAAGGATATTGTTCTTAGTAAGTTAAGATTGAATCAATTTTTTTATACCTTATTGCGGCCAAACTTTGGTTGCTAGTTTTAACGATCAGCGACCAAATAGTTTTTGTTCACTAACTCTCAGGGCGGGATTTGTACTATAGTCTTTTTTTCATGTGCAATTGGGGGTATTTCAGCGATGACAATGTATTGGTTACTGAAAAAGGTATATCGACGACCATATTGCGGTTGCTGATGCTTATGGGTTCAACAACCAACTTTTTATAGTCGCTGAAACCCCACTCACACGAAAAAAGGCGAGGTTTCTCCCGCTAATCAATAATGTAAAAGAAGTTGGGGTTCTAGCAATCTAACCATGGTCGTTAATATATCTTTTTTTTTTTTTGCATCCAATACATTTCAAAAATATCAAGATGATCGTTATTTTAAACAAGTTAAATAATCTTTTAAAAATATGAAAACTAATTTTATCTATTTTTGATTGTTGAGATAATGATTTAAGTTGTGTTAGTTGATATGTCATATTAACTATGTCTGGATCACAAAAAAAAATTGAATTAAAATTTTAGTTTATGGAACTCACAACTTTTTAACCTTATACCCCCATCGACAATTATCAAAATTAATAAAATCTGATTTTATCTATATCAAAGGAGCTAAATGAAACTCATATCACTACATTTAAATAAAATAATATATCATTGAATTCCACTAATTGTCACCTGATTAGCAATTTAGATCGTAGCATTTGTTGGGTTTTTTGGACCCAAATTAGGTTGAATTTTTGAGAAAATATTTTTTTTTCCTTCTTTCCACATGTTTTAATTGGGAAAATATTGTTTACTTTATTCCACGTGATTTTTTACATTGTTTCCATCTTTGTGGTACTACAGATATACTAGATTCTTTTCATAAATTTTGTATTATTGAAATATAGAATAATTGTGTAGGCACAATTATTGTATTTGTTTTCTCCATATTAGTTAATTGAATAAAATACTCTATTCATTTGACAATTAATTCTTTATCTTTTATCTTCTTGTTGTTTGTTTGCGATCATATACTTCATATCGTGTCACACACACATACACACACACACACACGTATAAGATTTTCGTTGTGGTAAGTAAAGATGCGAGTTGTACTTGCGCAGATGGATTTGGATGATGCGTTAATTGAATTTAACAAAATGCTTACAACTTGAACGACGAAGGAGAAACAACGAAAGGATTGGATAGAACTTTCATAGATCCATCTTCATCTGTCCAACAATATTTTTTTGGACGTTTTGAAGAAGAAAACGACACACGCGTTGTGGTTGAAGTTGGATCAATTATGCATGACTAAACGTCTGACAAGTAACTTGTGTTTGAAGTAGAGATTGTATTCTCATCGCATGGCAGAAGGCGGATTTTTGGAAGATCATCTGGTTTTGTTCAAGGAGATCGTTGTTGATTTGGAGACTTTAGAGGTAAAGTATAATGAAAAAGATTGGACATTAATCCTTTTTTCGTTGCCTGCTGTTTTTACTTCTTTTAGAGACACGCTTTCGTATAGTCGTGATACTCTCACTATTGAAAATGCATATAATGCATTGTTTACAAAAGAGTAGATAGAGCATATTGTTAGATCTGGGGCCAAAAATGAAAAATGCATTGTTGTTCATGGTGATCGGAAAAGAGGTAAGTCGACGTCAAATTTTAATAATCAGATTTGTTATTATTGTAAGAAATAAGGTCACGTTAAGAGGGATTGTGACAAATTGTAAAACAAAGTTAATTTGATTGCAAATCATGGAAAGCAATCAAATACTTCAAACGAGACAAACATAGCTAAAAACTATTTAAGTGATAGATATGTTTTGAAGATTTCTAACATAGAATCTAGATCGATGAAGAATGTATTTTTGATATAGCTTGTGCGTTCCAATTAAGATTTGTTTGAAACATATGAAACGGTGACGCAATGTATTGTTGTCATGGTAACAACGAACCTTGTTGGGTAGTTGGTATTGATAGAGTCAGATTGAAGCTGGTGGATGGAATGTGTAGAACACTCAATCGCATTTGACATATTTCAGACTTGTAGAAGAATCTCATTATGTTGATTACTCTTGATTCTCTCTGGAGGAGGTAGAGTCTTGAGACTTCAATAGGGTGTTCAAATTGTATTGGAGGGTTGAAGAGGTCCCATTTATGTATCTTGTAAGGTCGGGCAGAATTTGTGAAGAAAAATCAACATAGATTTAGTACCGTAGTGAAGATTCAATTTGGTAGTGTACCTTTAAGATTTGGTTTGGAGTCCATATTGAAGAATGCTACCCAGTCGAGTTTGGAGGATATGAGTAATTCTGCTTTACCACCATTACCTGTAGTTCCATCGTATTCAACCGCTAGGGATAGATCTACGGAGATAGGTATGAGGATATTGATTCGGTTGCACATGCTTTTAGCATTTTTAAAAGTGTTTACTCACCAGGACCTTCTATGAAAGTAGTGGGAGTTGATTCTGCTCAAGGTGTGCTTTGACACGGTTTGGTAACTTTTAATTGTTTGTGAATTTGGAGAACCCGCTATTTGGGTTCATGTATTCGTATTGGATATAGTGAAAGAGGAGGAATATTTTTGTGTAGGAGAAAGTTTGGTTCTTGTTGAAGAGTTTGAAATTTTTGTTGTAGTCAAATTTATTTTTCCAAGTTGAGAATTTTTTTAGCTTCATTCGTTGTATTGAAATTTGTGTTAAAATGGGGATTGTTAGGTTTTTTTACTCAAATTAGGTTAGATTTTTAAGAAAATATTTTTTCTTTCTTTCTACGTGTTTTTATCGGAAAATATTATTTCCTTTATTCCACGTGATTTTTGATCTTGTTTCCATTTTGTGGTATTTCTAAAATTTGGTATGCACCTCTATAAATATGAGATTTTTTTATAAGTTTTGTATTATTGAAATATATAATAATTATGTATGCATAGTTATTGTATTTGTTTTCTCCATATTAGTCAGTTGAATAAAAATACTCTGTTCATTTGCCAATTAATTTTTTTCTTTTACTTGCTATTTGTTTGCTATCTCACACACACACACCCTCTGTGCTAAACTCTATAATCGGGTTTAGAATGTAGCAATACCTCTCTGTGACATTATTCCGCTAGATTTTTCTTTTTATTGCTCAAAATTTGTCATAGTGTCTCTCATTGTCTAATACTAGAAACTAGTTATATGGATCCTAACTTCTTAGAACAAGTCGAATCCTCTACATTGCACATAAGAATCCAAATAGTATATCGTACAAGACAATATAAAAGAAAACTAAAAGTATATTCATAATATTGTTCAATTCTCGTAGATCATAACCCCTTTTTGTATGAATTAAAATTAAGATTTTAATTTAAGTCAAATTCAACATTTAATTTTAATCACATATTTTATAAGACCCATAACTTTTTGATTACACATTTCATTAAATTTTATCAAAATTTACCAAAATTTTAATTATAATCCCCACCAAAGTTTCTTTCTCACATCCATTCTCCATCGCACTATCGGAACAATAATATTGGATGCAATGATATATAAATGTTTGGTACATGAAACCACAATCTGATAGATATCTATCTAATTATACTTAGACAGATATAAATTTATCTCGATCTGTAATCAAAGAAAGTCAAACGTATTCTCCTACACTTGAGACCATCCAAAAGAATGAAGATGAGCTCACCCGGGTGGAAAATGCTTTAAAAAATTACAAATGGTCCAACTATAAAAATACTAATGAAAACAAAGCAAAGTTTTTTAAGGACTAAAATGAAAGAAAAATATTTGATTCACATGGGTGGCATGTGAGGGTGACCCACATTGTAAAAATGACATGCAGCACCCCGTATTTCCTGGACTAAGGTCTCTCTGGTCTGGTGTGTCGGGGTACGATGCCACCTTCCTAAATTCCGAAAAATACACTTCTCTTTTTCTACATTTATTATTATATGCACAACTTTCTCTTTAATATTTTTATTTTCGCGGAGCACTGGAATCGATGAAATATTTAACAAGTACTGGATCTTAAAATCGAGAATGATATAGTTCTAATCCAGGTTTGTGTTTAGATAAAAGAATAAAAATTTAATTATATTATCATATAACTGTTTTATAATCTCTTTTTAAAATTTCGGAGTGGATGTCGTTCCAAATGGTTCGATTCCGAAGGAAATCGGAGTTAAAGCTAGAAATGATGATTTTCTTAAAATGGTTATGTAGATTCCTAAGGTAATTCCATAAATTAAATTTCTAAACTATTAATGTAAATTACAGTACAAAATTTCATCACCAAAAGTTATTACTTACATTTTCAAACTAAAAACAATTTAAACCTCATTGGATGCAAACAGGAGTTGTATCTTCTAAAAATATGTTGTCTGTCTAATAAAAATTATTCACCAAATAAATTATAATTTAAGTTGAATCGAACCGAATCGAACAAGTCGATTTTTATTTGATTTGGTTTGTTATAGTTCATTTACCCATCCCTAATTAAAACAACCATCAATGTAATTTATATGAATATATATATATATGAGTTCTGAAAGTTAGTAATTGTGCTCGGGTTGTGTTAAGGGGGTGGAGAAAGTCCCGATTATATGTGTTGGAAGGTTCGGCGATCACGGAGGAAGTTGCTGCAGCTTATGGTTTAGTAAGTGGTAACTCGGGTAGAGTTAGTTGTGATCGGGTTGTTCGTGGTGATTTTGTTCGTGGTGATTTGGACAATAATGTTGAGAAACCTTCTAGTAAGTCAAGTGGAACTGGTTGTGATCTTGTTGATCATGTTGCTCATGGTGATTCGAGTAAATTTGACAACTTAAGTGGAGTTGGGAGCATGTTTATTGACTAGGTTGGAGTTGGAAGTGAACGAGATGACTCAAGCAATGATGGCGCACAAGGTAATTTTGTTGGTAGTTCACAGTTGTTGAGTATGTCCCAAAGGGGCATAGCGTGCCCGGCGAGGGTATGGGTTGTCCGGTTGGGACATGATAGAAGAGTTAGAGAATGACTTGAGAGTGAGTGATGTTTTAATTCCTTGTTATAGAATTTGTGTCAAGGTAGAGTTGTGTTAGGTTTTGTGACAAAAATTATATATGATTTAGAAATTTGTTGTATTAAGGAAACTTGTTTAATCTTGGTTTAGAAGTCTTGATTGATTGGATTCCATATATGCAAAAAAAATCAACTTTTTTTATAGCCCGAAAAAGAAACAAAAATCCAATATTGATGAGAATCCAATCATGCCCCATTATGAAATGTTATGATTCAACAAAGCCTCAAAATTGTGAAAATGTTATATTTTGTCAATTTAAAAAAAAAATCGTATTTTAACAAATTAAAAAAAATATGGCCGTTGGATAGTTAAATAATTATTTAATTATCTGTTTACAACAATTTACACGGAACATTTTTAAATAACAACTAATCTTTTCTTGTTTCCCTTTGAGAGGGCAATTTTTTCTTTTTTATTATTTTACCATGTACTTGACAGACGGGAAAGATACAAACATTCATGGAATGGATGCAGGATATCGTTTTAAATTAGCTGGCAAACAATAATTTAAGACATCTTTTATATTCTATGTAATACAATAAAATGATCCTCTTCGAATTAGATTGCTTGTATGATGTTACAATTTGTGTGGTGGTTCCTTTCTTTTAACGAATCATATTCTTGACTTGGATTAAGCAATTAACGGTAGAGGTGTTAAAGTTGATATGCCTTTGGTGAAAAGTGGAGAATAGATCGATGTGCTTCACGAGTCGGGATTAGTTAGATAAAAAAAATGGTGAAACTTACACACCATTAGGATTAGACCCGATTTCTTAAGTTTGTTCATTTTAAATATTAGTGGATTATTTTTTGAAAAATGAGAAATTGAAAAATGTCCCCATAGATAGACTAGATAAGAATTCAGCAGTCCACAATAAGCACAATCTAAAATTTTCATGGACATGCCAGTGCAGGCTTTGGCTATCTTGAAATTTGACAACATTAACTTGATTGGGAAAATTCTATCTAGGACCTTAACCTTTAAACCTTTTGATATGGAGTCCCCAAACTTCCATTTTTATACATCGGGTCCCTAATCTATAAAAACTGTGCGAGAATGATCCTTATATGACGACAGCCGTTATTGTAACCATTAATGAAGTCTAAATTCTCATATTTTAGCGTTTGTCTTTTAATGTATCTGACCTTTAAAATTGAAGAAAGTTTTTTTAAGTTTGAGAAATGCAGATAGCGAATTATCTCCTAAAGTTGTTTTGACACATTATTTTGTAACGTAATTGACAAAACTTTTGTTGGGATCCTCCAATATCAACTTGAGAATATGAGTAGATGAAAGAACTTCTGGAAAATCGCAAAAACACGAACTAAACCACCACCATTTGGAATTGCAGATTCTCGTACACAGGGGCGGATCCAGGATTTTTTCGTGCATGGGCTAAAATTTAAAAGTC
>CAIGRP010027690.1:0-11046 GCA_903798385.1 Fraxinus cuspidata | reverse complement strand
CTTCACTTTTCACTTGGGTGTGTGAATTTCTAAATATATGCTCTCCAATTTCTAACATCATCATCATCATGTTTCTGATTGGGCTTGAGATGGATTTTCCTTATCTAAAACGCAACTCGCGTGTTGCAAGCATTATTGCTGGAGGAAGCAGCTTTGTTTGTACAATCTTTGCCATAGCCGTTACGTCATTTATATACGAAGAGACTGGAGCACATGGTTCTGCAGTCATGATGGCCTTAAGAGTAGCCGTGATTTTAGCAAACACAGCATCCCCTATTGTTGTTCGTTTGGCAGCTGAACTCAAGTTTGCTAGTTCAGATATTGGGCGGCTGGCTGTGTCTTCCTCATTGATTGGTGATGTCTATGCTGTATTTTTATTTATTATAATTTCAAGAAACAAACATAAATACGACTTCTTCCTATGGATTATGTTGGGCATTGCCTACTTCCTTATTGTTGTAGCAGTAATAGTTCTCAACATGTACGTTGCCAATTGGCTGAATCGGAGGAATAGAAATCAGAAATATCTCAAAAATACTGAATTCTTTGGTCTTTTGGCAATTGTTATTGTAGCTGCTACAACACTTGAAACTATAGGTTTCAGCAGCATAATAGCTTGTCTAATCATTGGATCAATGTTTCCTAGAGGTGGCAAAGCTGCTCGGACGCTTATGATCAAACACTCATACCCGGTTCACAACTTCATACTCCCAATCTACTTTGGCTACTCTGGATTCAGGGCAGATGTTACTTTTATAAACAGTTTCCGTAACTTTGCCATTGTTGTCATAGTTATCTTGTTGAGCATTGGCGGAAAAATTACTGGCACACTTGCTGCTTGTGTTCACCTAAAGATTCCACTAAATGAGGGGGCTCTTCTAGCTATCTTAATGAATTTGAAGGGCCATGTTGACTTGCTTACTTTGACCATTGGCTTAGAGAATAGGCAAGTGCTTTTTTTTTCCTGATCTTGAATGCTTATTGTAGGGAAAGTTCATGTGAGTCATGAGTTCTCTGCCACATCTCATTTCATCACGTTTTAGTATTCAATTTTTGTTTTTATTTAGTTTTATTTTATTTTTTTGGCAAGATGACAGAATGTAAACCAACAAATATTTTTGGAGACTGTCTCTAATCTCTTCATGTGACTCTCCATTCATCAATATCAATAGTTTTCTCAATTTTAATAAAGTCCTGAATTGATTCCAGATATTTTTCTCCTTTGCATTGATTCTCACATTATTAAGTTAATTTAAATTCTAGATGTGGAATGATCGATGCAGGTCGTGTCCAGCAACACATTCTATAATTTGATGATGGCAGCGGTAGTAATCAATTCTTTGATTTGGGGGCCTCTAATAGCTTTCATGGTAAAAAGAGAAAGTTATATCCTTGGTTATAGGCATATACCTTTTGAATCACAAAATCCAGAGAGTGAGTTGCGACTAATAGCCTGTGTGGCATGGTCCACGCCCTGTGGCTGGCCATGTTAGGACTGATTGCAGCATCTAAGGGGCCTGAAAATGTTTCTGCAAGTCCTTATTTGATGCACCTTATTGAGCTCCCTGAGAAAAGCAAAACAAATTTAATGTATCATCAAAAAGAAGACGACGAAATTACTGATGATGATGATTATGGCGGTAATGATGTGGTGGAAATCAACGAGGCAGTGGATATCTTTGGTGCTGAGACTGGAGTGATGATTCATCAAGTTAAAGTTGTTTCTCCCTATGCAACCATGTTTGCAGATGTATGCGACTATGCTAACGAGATTAGAGCTTCTATTATTATCCTCCCTTTCCACAAACACCGGAGAATTGATGGAAAGCTGGAATGTGGCAAGAAGGGTATAAGGATTACTAATCAAAAAGTGCTTCAACACGCCTCGTGTTCGGTTGCCATTCTCATTGATCGTGGACTCACCGCTGGGGGATCCTATACATCTAGTTGTGAATCTTTGCAACATGTTGCTACTCTATTTTTTGGTGGACCAGATGATCGTGAGGCATTGGGATTTAGTAGAAGACTTGGAATGCATCATCACATAAACCTCACAATTATTAGGTTCCTCCATACATCCACAAGGCAAACTATGGGCGTCAATATTGCCCAGAACAAAGAGGATGTTTTGATGGCAATATCAGATCACGAGACAGAAAGCAACATAGACAGTGCTGTCCTGACCGACATCTACAATAGGTATGGCAAGGCATCTTATTTTAATATCTTAACGAGTGTGTTTCCCATTCATTTGCTTCATAATAACATTAGAAGTGATTCAAATTATAATTATTATTTTTCTCATCAAAATGTGCCGTTAATTGTGATTTACAGTTATGTAACGACAGGTCAAGTGGGATATGTAGAGAAGCATGTGGAAAATGGTGCCGATACAGCATCTGCTCTGAGGGACATGGCAGACATGTATTCAATGTTCATCGTTGGAAAAGGTGGTCGAGATCACTCAATTTTAACAACAGGTATGAGTGGTTGGGAAGAATGCCCTGAGCTTGGTAAGGTAGGGGATTTGTTAGCTTCTTCAGACCATGATGGTAGTGGTTCAGTTTTTGTCATCCAACAACATAGATCTTCGAAGAACATCAACCATCAATAAAAAATGATAGAATGCTGGTGAATGATTTTCAGATGAATCCCTACTGTCACATCTACATGGTAATCGACAAGTTTCGTGTTATTGAGAAATTGTAGTCGGTAAATCTCTGGAAAGATCATAAGGTAAGAATAATGCATGTTTATTCAAATTACATTTGATCAATCTCTTGGAACATGCCTCCCATGGGCCTTACAATACATAGCCATTGTATCTATATTCACCATGTGACAACCATTGTATGAAATGATCGACTTTCTGTACTTCTTGAATTCGCAGAAGATGATTTCTTCTTCTTCTTCATTCTTGTTCCGAATTTTTTGATCTTCACAGGTAGAATAGAAGAAAGATCTGTGTAAAATGACTAGATCTTGTGTATAGGTTCCTTCTAGCTTATAGAATGAAGATTAGATGTAAAGAGACTAGATCTTATGTATTTATTCTTTCCAGAAGTTATACTGATTGAATTTACAGTTAGTATTTTCAAGTTGTACCTAGCTCTCAAACTAAGAAATGCTCACCTTGCATCATTGTCTTTCATGTAAAATGGAACAGGTACTAGAAGAATCTGAGTATTATACTTTTAAGTAAAAATGTTTACGGACATTTAAGAGGAAGTAGCTACATTAAAGATACATTTTCGATGAAGCCCATGAAATTTTTTAGATTTGAAGTAATAGAATTAAATAATACTAAAATTATTAAATTATCATTAAAAACTCAACTAACAGTCCAACGAGGAAATTATGCAAGATACATGGTTTTATCTTGAAAGTACAACAGTTACTTATTTTGAAAAACAATTTTGCTACATATATATCATGTTTGACATTGTTATGAGGTGGCATTTTTTTATACATTGATTTTAATAACATTTTAAACAACTAATGGCTCATATTTTGACACATCATGGAGTGTCAAACTTCTTTGAAAAGTATTATTGTTGAAGGACCATGTTACATGTACATAAATGTTGACACATTGGTTTACATCTCATATGAGTTGACAGATTTTGGTACATTGATCTTAAAAACACATTTTCCAATCAACTGTTAGATTTTTAACACATGGACAGATTTTGGTACATTGATCTTAAAAACACATTTTCCAATCAACTGTTAGATTTTTAACACATGGATATATCAATTAAGGTGTACACTTTGTGTGTACAAGTAATTAATCCATTGTGAAAATATCATGCTACATGTATATAAAGATTTATACATTAGTTTATATTCATGTGAGTTGTCAGATTTTGGTATATCTTGACAGCACATTTTCTATGTATCTCACTGTCGAAATTTTGAAATAATAAAATACTATTACATCAAACCGCTCTAACCCCGTTTCAAAAACGATTTTCAAATTATTTAACATTATTCCACGAATGTATTGAAAGGAACTAATTAACTTAAGATGATTTTTTTTATAGATGTCACTAAATTTGAAAATATATCAAAAGTCGTCACTTTTACTAATTGTCCTAAAAAATGTTACTTTTTTGGTTTGAAATGTCCAAATTACCCTTAATGATACCTTTTTGGGAGCATTTAATGCTTATTAATGCTTGATTTGAATGCACATTAATGCTATGATATGATGATTTAATTTGTGTATTATAAACATTGAATATGTGTATATTATATTGAGTAATAAAAGAAAAAAATTGAAAAATTGAGCATAAACCTATTTCTTCTACCATTAACAAACCTTTACTTTTTACCATCTTCTCCATTCCTTCATCAAGAAGAAATTACTATTTGATTCATCTTCCATTTTAAGAGGTTAGCATGATAGAAATTGTTTATATTTTTATTTTATAACTTACTATTTTTGAAATGTTAAATACAACATAGTCATATTTATTTAAAATTGTCGATATTTAATGAAACATTGAGTTTAGTTTTTCAAATCTTTTGGAATAAAGATATCAATAAACGATTTCATATTTAATAAAACATTGAGTTATTTATTTGGGATTATGTTGTCATGTTGTAGTTGAAAATTGATGATCGTCATTGATGTTTTGAACAGTTTCTTCCAATCAAATCCACTAAACATTTTGAAGGATTACCTCTTTAATGATTCACTATGCAAATAATTTGGGAAGAAGATTTTGTCATTTGGCGGTACAATACTGATGACAACACTTAATGTTATGAAAAAATTGTTCCAATCACCCACACATTACACGTGACCTATCAGTTCTGATAGTTCAACTGTCGAATTCGACATCTTGAAACTATTGAAATAGACATTTCAACTATCGATTTCACCTGTTTGCTATTATATGAATTTAAATATTCGAATGTGTCACTTTCATGCTATTAAATGCCAATATTAATTGTGTGGAATCTTATCATTGCAATATCAACTTTTTATGTATAAGTAATCATTTGAGATTCATCGTATCGCATGGAGAACAGTTTGTTCATGTAGATGACGAATGAAAGTGTAAATGGGACAAAACCCCTTCAATCATAGTTCCGATAAGTATCACTCCATTTAATGAAGCATTGTGAAAATTCTTTGTGAACATTTGGTCATTTGGTAGTTGAGCATTGATGAACACACTTAATGCTAAGAAGAATGTATTCCAATCACACCTATTAAATGATTCCCGTTAGTTGCGAACCGTAAATACTAACAGTTCAACAGTCGGACTAGACTATAAAGATCGACAGTTCAAGTGTTGAACTCGACTGTTTGTAAATGTCGGGAAAAACAATTTAACGGCCAGTCTCACCAGTTTGCTACTGTTTGGTATTATCTATTCATCGTTGCCACTTGCATGCTATTAAAATCCGATATATTAATTTGCCGAATGCTTATCATTGGTATCTAAAATTTTTTAGCTATGAGCAATAAGCTAAGATTCATCATCTCACATGGGATGAGATTCATTGAGGTACAATGGCCCGTTGCTTCCAGTGGATGAACCAATGTACTCGAAATTTTAGTGGATTGAGTGGAAAAAAAATTATCTATTTGACCTCGATAATATCACAAAGCGGGAATAGTATATCTTTGGAAATGAAAAATAGATATGACATGCTATTTATAAGCAAAATGTTGGAGGGAAGCAACTTTGATTATTTAGTACACAACCACCAATATACAAGTTATCGCTCGAGTAACATTTTGTGATGTTTTAAGGTCTAGGTATAACTTTATCCCCTAAACATGCAGATTATTATTGAAAATGTGAATCTTAAAGCATCTTAGTACTTTTTCATAAAGTATGCATCTGTAGTTGTTGGTAATGGATGAGTATGAACAAACAAGTTGCATTTAAAGTTTTGCGCTTGCTGTGAATGAACATCTACATTTTGCTGTGAGAATTATACGTTAAACAATCCATTTCATTCATTACAGACAAGAAAATGTGTAATTTTATTCAATGATCAGTCATATATTTGTGCAAATTCTAAACATGAATTCTTAGATTTACTTCGAAATGACTATAATTTCAGTTAATTCCGTTTGTATTTGTTTAGATAAAATTATACAAGTCACAAATTATAGTGTGAAAAAAATAAGTCATAAAGATATTAAATCTAAACAAAATAGAGATCATATCAATTGAAATTATATCAAATCAAGAGTTCACAAAGGTAACTGAATTTAACTTACGAGGAACCTTCTTTTTCTCATATTGTAAAATATCATTAAAAACAAACTTGAAAGCCACCATCGTCCCCACCTCCCAACCTTGACAAAGGAAAAGTTCGTGGACCATTTGTGTTGCAACAAAGAGTATTTCCTTGTGGGTTTCTTTTTAACCATGTGTATGTGCACAATTTCAAGTACTAACCATCAGGAAATAATTGATCAAGCTAAATCGTGCTAGGCAGCCTTTGTGTTAAATCGTTATGAAATGTGTGCATGTACACGATCATCTTTTGGTAGGAGAAATTCAAAATTCATCTGCAAAAAAAAAAAAAAACATAAAGAAATAAAGAATATCAGATGATGATATGTCATACATTTCATTCATAGTACACATACATGAGATAATGAACAAATTTTGACTTTTAAAACTAACTGTCGAGATATTAACTCAACTGTCGAGACCCATAGTTTATCTCGACAGATGATTTCATAACTATGACATTTATATTTCATGAAGTAGTAATGGTGCTCGGATAATGATATATCATACATTTCAAACTTAAAACCACGTGTAGAAGAGAGGCTGAACAATATTTTACTTATAGAACCAACCGTCGAGATAAGTGTGTCAACTATCGAGAATTCTAGAGACCAACTATCGAGAATGACAGTTTATCTCGATAAATGGTTCCATAACTGTCGAAATTGACATTTACATTTCACATTCATGTTAATTTTTCATGGTAAATATAAAAGTAAAGATATTATTGGCAATCCTATGAAAGTAACAATTTAAGATCATGAAATAAATTAATAGCCTCGATGTGTGAATTTGAGCAATTTTTCATTTAAGTATTCAACATCAACATCTAAATCTTTGAGCCATTAAGAAGCTACAAAATTTGACAAGAAACTAATATAAATTAAAAAATAGTGAAAAACTAATTAAAAACCTTAAACGCAGATTTCTAGAATGATGAATCTCCACTAACAGGGACTCCAAATCGAAACATAGAATGGACGGCGAAAATAAACCCTCTAATGAAAAATAATCCCTCTGACGAAAAATAAACCAACCTCACACTCATTAAGATTGTGTTTTTACATTAACATAGAATGTATTTTACATTACATTAAATCCACTCTACACCCACAAAATTGAAAAATAAACAAAATTAAATTTTACATAGGTAGCGAATAATGGACCGACAGATTGAAAAAAAGTTGGCGACTTCATTTCGTGTTTTTTTTTTTTTTCAAAAAATCTTCTATTCGTGTTGAATACAAATAAATTATCGAAATAAAAATTTCAAAACCAATTCCAGACACAATTTTTTTGAATTTTCTGAGACACCCAAAGAAAATGACAAATAACAGATTTTTAAATCTATCCAAACATATTTGAAAATCTTGAAATTTGAAAAGGAATTCCTAAATATTTAATTTATTTATTCATTTCTTATATCACACATTTTTCCAGTAACCAAAAATTCCCAAAACTGCAAAAAGAAGAAAATATAATTTTTTCTGACAAAAAAAAAAATCATAGATGGAGGAATCATCGAGAAAACCCAAATCTAGAAAAAAATAATCTTGATTGTTGAAAAGAAAAAGAGCTTCAAAAATTGTTGAAAGTGAGATTTCTCTCACAGATTCTCCTGAAGAGCACGAGAGATTTCTTTCAATTTTTTGGAATTAGTTTGAATGTTGATTTTGGATTCAAGGGTGTGTTTGAGTCACGTTATTTTGGAAGAATGTATTCTGGAATGGTAAATTGATGAAGAACGTGTAGTTGAAAAAGAAGGAAAAGTTATTGATGTGATGTGAAATATTATTTTATTGAAGATTGTATGGTTAAAAATGAGTAGAAGAATGAGAGTGAAAATTTTAATGTGCACCAAACAGATGCTAAGTTTAGAAAGTTCGGAGAATAGGGTGTGGTTTAGGTGGGTTCGATGGGATGTTTGTGTATTATGTTTACCATTTTTTAAAATCTAATCGCATCAACATTAATTACAAACATATATATGATTTAAATTGTCTACGTGAGTAAAATAGTCCAAAAGTGATATTTTTGCAAAGATTATTAAAGAAAGAGTTTTTAAAATGCAAAACCAAAAAATAACACGCGGTGTAATTTCCTCTCAACTTTAATAATATTTTACTCTAAATATACTTAAAATAATATGGACAATGGTACATATACATCCAGTTTTTTTACCTAATATTTTATATACACTCACAATAGGGTATGTGGACAACACATTTGAGAATTTTTTATTTATGCGAGCCCTGCACATATATGAAAGGGTGTAACATTTTCGGTACAAAAAATTCGATACAAATAGAATTGTCTAAATAACATATACTTTACTCTCGAAACTATCGACATAGTCTCTAGCAAAGGATCATGTGCGACAATGACTGAAATGGGCTTGGAGCCGAAGGAGGAGTGGAAGCTACTGTCTAGAAAAACGTAATAGTTCATTGAGGACTCATGCGCTACCAAGTTGAAAGATTGATTATTTAAATGTTCGATATTAAAGATTAAGGATCCAAATGGTACACTGGTCAAAGATTGGAGACTTGTACTGCTATTTTCATTTCATTTATAGTAATTATCGAAGTTGAAGGAACAATTAGATAGTTATATACACACACAATGTGATACGATTCCCTGTAGTTGAGGGCTTGAAATTATCTCCATTTGTACGGAGAATTTGTATGTAAAGAAATAGGGAGAGTTGAGAATTAAATGACAATTTTGTTTAATGCAAATTAACGTTCCAAATACTTCTAATTAAAGCCACCCTATTAAGCCCTACGTTGAAAATATTCTCAAGACTCAGAAAATCTGTCTCCTTATCTTAATTCATTTGTAGCATCTTGTGAACAATGCTCTTCCAGCTTCAAGTAGGCTAAAGCCGTGAGTACAGGGGAATTTTTAAAGAATTTGTATCGAAGCTGATGTGGCAGTACATGATTGGATTTTATTTCCCCATCTTCCAATGATGTTGTGCCATGAGTCTGTAAAGATTTTTTGTTAAAAAATTCTATACTTGTAGTATGATTGTTTCAGGTATATGGAAATCGGAAAAAGTACAAAGAATTCTTACCGATATTGAAGTAGCAACAAATTATTGGACTTTTTTTTTCTCTTTTCACCTTCCAATCAATTATCGCCATGTGTTGTCCGTCAAAATTTTTTGTTAAAATTTCCCGTACTTTAGCATGATTGATGTAAATCTATCTCATTTTCTTCCGTGCATTCAAAATCCTATCACTCACTTGTGTTTTACTGTACAGGTTCCAATCATAAGAATGAGTTAAAAAAATACCTTCAAAGAAAGTTGTTCCCCTTGCCCACATACGAGACGGAGAAAGTATAGACAAATCCAACACTCTTCAAGCTGAAAGTCCACGTTAATGGAAAGGTTTTTGAGACGACGAATGTGTATAGAAGGAAGAAGATTGCCGAGCAAGAGGCGGCCAAATTAGCCCTTACTATGCGAGAAGGTGATGATGACAAAGAATATGAGATAATGAAACCTGCGACCCTCAAAATAGGGGACTAGGAAAAATCAAAGGCAGCTTCGATTGGAGTTGTCAAGCTTCACGAAAGGATGTTTAGACCTCGTGGTTGCATGACTCACATCCCTGCCAAGTTCTTATCATTACAGCTCTCAATCTAGCTTTGCCAATCCTTGGTCCAATATTGTTCACTAAAAACGTAAATCACAAGTGCACGGGTCGTCATCAAATAATAAACTGGACTATTGTGTTTGAATTATCTATCCTATGAGAAGTGCTTTCTTTTAATTACACTATAGTTAATTTAATTCTAACGATTAAATACACACAATTGCATTTAGATTTTGAAAGCAAAAGAAAAATAGGTTGAAGTTCAATTAAAATACAATTATAAAAGTTGTTGAAATTTTAGATTATGATAGAGTTGGGATTCATGATTTCATTTAAGTGTCATCTAATTAATTTGGCAATAAGTCACTCTTAAGTGAATTTAGTTCTAATTGCTTTATTTAACCTACTATATCTTATGTCAATTAAAATACAACCAACGGCATTAAAAACTTGTAAAAATAGTGTTGACCTATGGTCAAACCGTATATTTTGATTACAACAAACAATTTATGTTGTTTATCTCCAATTTAATCTTTAAATTGATTACATGGTGGCAAATTAAGTCAAGATCATTAAACGAGAAGGTGTCAATCAAGGAAACTCAAATGAAGGTCAATCGAGCACTCATGGAGACAAGCTTTGCGTCATCTCAAATAAAGAAACAAATCGAGCACTCACGCCAAATTAATTGAAGACTTTGTAACTAGATTTCTCTTAGCTCGGTTGTAAAGGTAAAGCACTTTAATTCTTGGCAATGACACTTTACGAGCTCAAGTAATGATTTCCTCGTACACGACAAAATTTACGTGACAAAAATATTTGCACAAAATTATTTTTCAGATGGAAGTTTTTTTTTTTAACCTATATTTTCCTTGAAAACTATCAAAACAAACTTGCTTTGAAAAATCAGGTAAAAACATCACTGATTGCAAACAAAACAAAAAGAAAAACGACCACTGACCAACTCTGGTCATCTGGACGTCCGGTTCGCCAGTAACAGTCAATTTGTTTACCATTTTGACTGAGTTGTTCAACGGCTAGTTTGGGTCGTCCGGTTTGACAGAAAGTTTGGCATTTTTCAACTGCTATAAATACCAACTCACTTACCATTTGTCAAACAACTTTTGAGCATTCAATTTGATACTCTTTGAGCTTCATTCATTGTTATCCATTAAAGTGTT
>CAIGRP010027689.1:0-18223 GCA_903798385.1 Fraxinus cuspidata | reverse complement strand
ATTTTTTTTTTTTAAAGTTTTTGTTACTTTTTTGAGTGACAAACATAGGTTTTGATCGATGTTTTGTTACTTTTTTGAATCTTGATAACTTTTTTTGAGCATTTGTCACTTTTTTACTTTTTAATACTATTTTTTAAATTTATGTCACTTTTTTTTGGTGACAAGTATCAATTTTTAAGAAAAAGTGGCATAGTATGTTAATTTTTAATAAAAAATAACACTTAAATTTTACAAGTGACATTTTAAATCACTTTTTAATAAGAATGACATTTAATTTTGTACAATATTTTTTACCTTCAAAACAATTTTCATATGAAATTTCAAAAGACCCCTAATTTTAAGAGTATTTTTATAAGTTACCCATTAAGGATGACAAAATGTTCCATTCCGCATTATCAAGTCTAAAATGAATATGCCTAGAATGAATAGGAAATAGTTGGGAAAATCCGGATCAAGCCGTTCTAACCTATTGCCATCCCTTAGCCAAAATGATCTGTTATTGGCCTTTTATCCTTTTTCCATTTTTCATTTCTTTTTTCAAAAACTCTATTATTTCCCTAAAGTAGTAAATAATCAATCACCCATTTCATTAACTCAATCTCTCTCCATACTCCCATGATCTATTATGCATGATTTGTTTAGAACAATTTACATTCGTGATTCACGGTAGTAAACTCATTGTTATTCCTTTCTTTTTTATTTAGTTCTTTAAAAACTACATTACAAAACACGCGTTATTGCGTATTTTTGCTTAGTTTGAACGATGAATATTATAACAATTTGTTACAAATTACACAGCCACAGAAAATTACAATGATGGAAAGCCTACTTAATTTTACTTTGGCATATTTGCATGCTTTCATAGTCTCGTTGGACTTCATTGAGAACCAAAAGTCCTTTTCCAAGCATGCCACAAACACGCACATTCTCCTGCTCCTAAATAAAGCACAAAGGAAAATACAAGAGAAATTTTCTTCTTCTTCTTCTTCGTCGTGTGATTCAAAGTAAAAACAATAGGCATTAAAGAATTTGTTTGAGTAAAAAATTATTAATTGAATTTGAATGGACCAACCAAGAATACCCACTGTATCACAACATAAATTCACAGTTAGCACTTAATCCAGTCTTAGTTATAATCACATTTAATTTGATTTTTGTCTCAATCGGGACCAGGCTCTCTTTGAACCCCACTTTTGAGAGAAATAAATTTTATATAGTGATTTTTTTAGAGAATATATTATTAAAAAGTAGTGTTTAAAATGGTGCGCATAAGCGCTAAATAAGCAGTTAATGACATCGTTGATCGCTTAAGACACGGCGCACAATTCTTAAAAGGCTGATTTTGTATCGGACTACACAGAGTATGAATTAGATGAAAAAAATTATATTGAATTAAAGTGAGATAAAGAGTTAGATAAGATTTAAAATTCCCATGCTATCGACATTATGTAATTATGATTTTAAAACTTATCTTTTTGTTGAAATTTTTGAAAAAATGTATAAAATTTCTATAAATTTATTTTAGATATTTGGTAGGCATTATTTTAATTATTAAGCCAACAGCTAATTTTAGCAACATATTATACGAGATTCACAACTTTTCAACAATATATTTTATCAATTTTTATCAAAATCTATTAAAAATTTGATTTTAATCTCAATCAAACAAGGGCTAAATAATTGTTAGATTGATTAAAAATCTAAAATAATTAAAAAAAAAAATTACGCTTAGTCTCACCTTACCCGAAGTTTGCCCTCATCATCATAAATTACTCTTTTTAGAATACTCTGAAAATGAGTTTGGAATCCTTAGACGAAGAGACTCAAACATCTTCTCTATATTTGCCTTGTTTTATTGTCTTTGACCTGCTTGTGGTTAATTTTGACCTGATTGTCCATTGACTGTGTCTTTCAACTGCGTCATTGGGGATTTGATTGATTTAAAATTATAATTATAATTTATAATGAAGATTTTTAACCCGTGTTTAATGGATAATTAAACTAAAAATTTTAGTATATTTTAATAAAAATTGATGAAATATGTGATAGAAAAATTGTGAATTTTATGAAATATATAGTTCAAATTAATTGTTAATTTTGACTTAAATTGAAATTGAAATTTTAATAGATATCAAACAAAGCTTAAGAAACTTTACATGAAAATAAAATTTTATAAATCTTCACACATTATGAAAGGTGAAAATCAAATCCTTTTCCTTCTCTTGTGAACGTGAACCAGTTTAGGGTTTGTTGGAATCCAATTTTTTTGAAAAAAATAAATATTATAATGATGACTTTTATGAGAATATGTGGTTAAAAATTTAGGAAAAACTTGAAAATTATGTGTAAAATTATTTTGCCCCTTGTTTGGTGGCCATTTTTTTTAAAATATTATTTTGAATGGTGAGTTTTTGGATAATACGTAATTTAAGAGTAAGAAAATATTTGAGTTCGTAAAATATTTTGTTGTGTAAATGTGTCATTGCAAATGAGTATATAAAATTTTGAAAAAATGAAAGATGGAGACTTAATTGAGAGAATGTGTTGTCAAAAAAATAAACATTCTTATAAATTTTTTTCTTTTTTGACTTCTATTTGGTAGAAAGTAGGAAGAGAGGACGATAACTGGTGAGACATTTTGACACTGTATGTTGATAGATTCTTGAATGTATGGGAAAGGAATTTACAGAGACGAATGTGTGCCCATCACCAAAACAAGACTAATTGAATAGAATTAAAATTTAATGCAGTTATAGATATTTTTAAAATTAGTTTTCAATAACAAATCTCATGAAATTCACAATTTTCTCAACTTTTCAATCACGTATTTCATTATTTTTTATCAGCATTTACTAAAAATATAATTTTTAATAAAATGATAGTCAAAAATAGATCTAGAACCACCTGAAATGGAACAAAACTTGTATGAATTTTTTGGAGGGATTATCTCCCATTGACTTATAATCAGTATTCTAAAAAAATATAAAACGTGACGGAGCGTGATGCCAAATTTCGATATAAACGAGCTTAGATGTTGAAAAGTATAAAATCTAGCCACTTCTAGAAGCGAAAAAAAAAATGAAAAAGTGCAAAAAAGCACAAAGCGAAACATTTTACTCCCACTCTGTGCCTAGACGACTTCTAAATGTGCCTAGAAGACGATTTTTAGAACAATGGGGTTCCAAATTTATTTGTCATGGTTTCTAAATTATCTTTAATTCCGTCCTAACTCTCATTCAGTAATTCTTAAATAAAACCGACGAAATAAATAGAAAAAAAATGAATAAATTGTAGCACAGTGGAATGCAGAGTGCAGACTGCTCTACTCTACTCACCCTTAAATTAATATATTATTTTTCTAGAAAATTGCAAAATGTTTTTATCAGAATTCAGACATTGGCATTCGTACTTTTGTCGGGACATCCGATAGTTGACATGTTGCGTTGCCAGTCGACCCCCTCACTTGCACGTTATTCCATACTACTACCTACATCCCCCCTTCCCTATATCTCTCCCTTCAATATGAGAGTATTATTAGCCCGTTTTGATGCCCGTATAGTTAAAAAATAATTTTTTTTTAAATTTATATATATGATATTTGATTGTGTAAATATATAATTATAAATAAGTAATTATAAAAAAATGAAAGATAAGCATAAGCTAATTCAGAGTCAACAAAATTATTTAGAGAACAATATACGTGTTTATGGAAGTTTTATAGGGAAAAATTCCGCTCGGCATATTTTTATTAAAGTGTCAGGTCCAAAAAAAAAAAAAAAACAGTCATACGTGTGTTGCCATCTCAGCGTCTATGAAATCCCTGTGCATTTCCCCTAAACAAATGAAAAAAAATCTTATTTGGCATGGCGTTCTAACACCTATTTGTCATCGGTTTTTTAAAAATTCTTTTTAAACTCATTTTAAATCATATATACATAATAAAATACTTTGCACATAAGTTTAAGACCTTTTTTTTCTACTTTTTAATCATATATTCTTTAAAAAATTAATATTCAAAAACTCATTTTCTTCCAAAATAAAAAAAAAACATATGTTTGTCAAACAGGGACTTAATATACTAATTAATATAGCCCAATTTGGCAATCATTAAAATAAATTTTTTTTCTCAAAATTCATTTTCAATCAAATATTCTCACAATAAAATATTTTGCAAATAAACTTACTATAAATTCTTAAAAAGTCAATATTCCAAAATTTATTTATTTTTTCAAAAAAATCCATTTTAATGGTTGTCGGGGAATAATATCAATATCTTTCTAATTATGTTTTTCTAAATTTTATATTTAAATTTAATTTATTTCTGACTCAAGTATTTTATCAATTGATAAGATATAAAGTAGTATAATTTCCTTTTTAATTTCAATAAGATATACATGTGTAATAGACATCAAAACTTATGTTCATTCAAACAAAGTAACATATTATCTTAATCTTTAATTTTTTTATTTTAACTTAATCAACACCAGACTTTTTCTTGTATTCATTTATAGATTCATCGCCATCTTTAATGTCTAATAAATACAAGACTTTTGCTTGCCCTTTAATTATCTAGCCTTGATGGAATGAATGTGTTTATCTTTATCTCGTGTTTGGTGCATATAAAAACAGATTTTTGATTTTTGATTAAAAAAAATTGAAATATGTGATTGAAAAGTTTTGTATTTGTTGAAATATATGATTAATTAATAATTTTGACTTCAATTTTAGTTTACTATATAAGCTGCAAAGAAGCTTATTTTTGTGTTCTAACATAATCTTAGGTTTCGCATCAATTTTATACTTTTTATAATTATATTATCTGAGATTTTTACTTATAAGTTTTTCAATCTCACGAACAATAAATCAATCTTAAACTAGTTCTCGACAAGTTCAATGCAAAATAACTTTGTTAAACAAATTATGCTTCATACTTGCTGTCTTAACAATCAACTTAAAATTTTATCTATATTTACATCAATTTTTAGAAGCTCATCTGTTCATCTTTTGTAGTCAACCTCGCAGTGGAAACAAGAACAAAAGGAACTCTCAAACAAACTTCTATAGACTTCACGAAGAGGAGTGAAAAAGAAATTTAATAGAGTAAAAAATTCAAAGAAAAGAAATAGACAAAAAGTTAGGTGGGGGTGATAAGGGTTTCTGAGCCTCGAAAAAAACCGGTTTACAGCAAAAGAAAAACCAGATGTTTCAAAACCGGCCAAACAGTAGATGTGTAGTTTTTAATTTTTTTTTAATATTCAACCTTCAGTTCTTATCGTATGCCACGCCTGGGCAAGGCTCTACTGTTTATACACATCCGCTGTTCACTTCAGGGACAGAGAAACTGAAGAACCTCATAACGAAGGACATGACCCGAACCCTAGCCCGTACAAACCAAGGTACTCAAAACTCTTTTCTCCATATCTTTGTTCGGAAACAGAAACAAAAGTCTGTACTTGTACTATGTATACCCACCTATGTACTTGATTATCTACAAGGTCAACAATTCTAAGTTTGGGTTTTCCTGGCCAAAAAACAGTTTGGAAATGTTTTGATTTTAGATCGCCATCCGGATAATTCGTTGTCCGTTTAAATAAAACCTTTTGTTCATAGATCTGGGGTTTCTTCAACTTCTGTGGATATTGAGTGGATTTTTATTTATAGAAGAAAATACTATGTTTTCACTTTAGTTTTTTGCAAATTTTGGATGGTTTCGTTGTCTGTCAACTTTGGGTCTTTTTTTGTTTAGATCTCATTCTAGGATATATCAAACAAGGAACAAGGAATTAACCTATTCATAACCTTTGCATTGTAATTTCTGTTTCTACTACCCAATGTAACGGAAGGTTGCTGGTTGGTGCATTCAAGAGTGATTTGATTTTAGTGCCTTTTAAAGAGAAACAATTTAGTTGAAAAGGGAATGACGAGTAGGTGGTGGGCCGAAAATGCGGCGATGAATCCTATGTCACTAACTTCTTCTCCATCTCTCCACCTAAGAAACCCTGATGAAGATGAAAATGCTGGATTGAACCGCCATGGACAGCGGCGGAGAGAACAAGAGTTCATGGAAACAACCACCAATGCATCAAATAGCAGTGGGAGCAATACCAATCTAAACCCTAGCTCCACCAACCAAAACCCTGAAGATGGAGATAACCGAGATAACGAGCATGAAGCTGAAGATAGTCAGAACCCAGCTGGAGACCTCGAAATATCGGACCGGAGTGGCTCGGGCGGACGCCGGCCTAGAGGCAGACCACCTGGGTCCAAGAACAAGCCCAAACCTCCAATTGTGATAACAAAAGATAGTCCTAATGCGATTCGAAGTCATGTCTTGGAAATCAGCAGTGGCAGCGACATTGCAGAGACGATTTCAACCTTTGCACAGAGCCGCCGATGCGGTGTCTCGATTTTGAGTGGCAGTGGAATTGTGACCAATGTGACACTGCGCCAGCCAGCTGCACCCGGCGGCGTGATACCGCTTCATGGTCGATTTGAGGTATTGTCGTTATCCGGGGCGTTCTTGCCTACACCATCTCCGCCAGGAGCCAACGGACTCACGGTGTATTTGGCAGGTCATCAGGGCCAGGTGGTAGGCGGCACTGTGGTTGGTGTATTGACTGCGTCAGGTCCCGTGATGGTAATTGTTGCCACATTTACAAATGCAACGTATGAAAGATTGCCTCTGGAGGAGGAGCCGGTGGCGGCCAGTGAAGGAACGCAATTGCAGCCAACTTCAGGAGTTAATACTGTAACAAGTGGTGGCGCTACAGGATCTCAGGCACAAGGCTTGGCGGCTGATCCACCATCATCCTCCATGCCTTTCTATAATCTGCCACCGAATTTGCCGCCTAACGGCCAGATGCCGCCAGATGTATTCTGGGCTCCGCCACGTCCTCCACCCTCTTATTGAGTACTATTAAAATGGTGCATAGGCGAGAGAAAATCGTTAATACATGGTAGATTCTGTGAGCCCTTTTGAAGTTCTTAGGAATCAATAATCAAGGTTAGACTTTCTTGACCCTCTAGTATTCCATGTAAATCACATTTCTGGCTAGGTTTTTCAACTTTTATGTTTTTATGACTATGCAACTTATGAGACAGCTGTTTTAATTTCTTCCTCTGAGCTAATGTTGCTGGAATTCGCCATCGCCAATAATGTGTTGAATATAAATTTAATATAATTAGCCGCTTCAAGCTTATAGATTGACTGGTTCACGAATAAATGTCTTAAGTTTAATTCTCATTGCAAATGTTCGAGGTTCAAATTTGTATACCACCCAAGTTATAGGTTCAAATTTGTATAAAAACCAAGTTTTAAACCCTATCCTAAATTAAATTGGTGTTTAATCGACTCTTTTCATTCCCTGTGGTAGTATGGACTTTTCTTTCCTCAGGTATTGAAGTCCCGGGCCTCGGCTCATTTCCTTCCTTTCCTGTTATCCGACTTGAATGTAAATTTGGGACTGGATATCCTACTTACAACCCACAACCCAGTTTTGAACCTGTTGTGCACCAATCAGGTTTTTGTTTTCTCACCGAGAACTTTATTTTTTGGAGTAGGCTTGTTTGGTTACCTTTCTAAAAGTTTTTCTTATTTTTTAGGAATGTAAATTTCTAACACTGAAATAATCATGTAATTTGCAGCTTTCCTTCTGTTAACTTGAATTGAGGGCCATATCTGATGTTGTCTTTAAATTAATTAGCTGAAATGTCATGGGGATTAAAGACATAAGAGTCTCTGAACTTTACCCTGTTGCCCTCTTAGTCCAAATCCATCCTCGAACTCGTATTTATTCCCGGCCTGTAACAATTAAATATCCTATCAAACCCAGAATAATGTTCCTATTTGTCCCTAATCAATGTCCGTTAGTCAAAACTAATAAGATCATACTGCATACATGTCATAGTAAATCAACTTTCCCAAACGTGACTTGAAATTATGGAGTTAACCTACTTGTACAAAATTGGGTTACAAAAATGGTTGACAAAAGTTTTTGAAATCATTGGTTCAGATCTTGCCGAACACATTTTTGTCAACCATTTTGTACACGTAGCATTGCTCGAAATTATGTCCCTTTAAAATAAAACACTTTAATAGGACTGAATTTCGAAAATCCAGTCTCAGAATTTCCTCCAAATTTTAGGGTTCCTAAACTGTTTGTCTAAATGGGCAAATTTATGATCACAAAGGCTTGTGTGTTTTTAATGCCATTATGTGTTGAACTCTTTCTCAAAACATTTTGGAACTGTCTTGCAAGATTTCATGGATGCAACATGGTAGTCATGGTGCGAGGAAGACAGTAGAAAAGAAACATATTGAACTTACGTTTGGGAAGCAAATTTCCGTAACATGCATGTAATTTATCGACCACACATGACGCCACATATGTATGTCATTTGTTCCGTCAACAATCTTGTTAGCTTTGACCAATGTTGTGGAATTAATTAGAGAAAAATTAATGAGGAACATTATTATGGTGCGTGGGTGGGTGGACAGTCCAAGGTTGATTTATAACAGAGGTTAAAATTTGTTAATGGTTTATAACTGAAAGTTAGTGTGCCTTTACTAGTATAGAGAAGGATTATGATCCAGATTTCTGGAGTACTACAAGAACATTAACTCTAAATAGATGCATCTTCTGGAAAACGGTCGTTTCAGTTCAAATAAGATATAAAAGATGTTCCCTTACGAGACTTCTAATTGTAAGTTATCACATTAGTTGATGTGGGTGGTTCCCGAGATAATTGTTCTAATTTTATGAATTTGTCTAATTGTACACCAGCCCAAAAAAAATAGCGCGACCCCCTATTCTGAACGGGATGTATAAAACTTTGGTATACAAGTGGCATCTCTCTAATTTTATTGCAATTTGATTTTGGAAGCTTTTGTTTTTAGACATGTCAATCTCTCCAATTAGGTAAATCGACAGCTTTTGGGTATTATCTGGCTGTTTATACTATGACTCTTGATCAGTTTAAGAAAATTCATTTCAATCCTGATGGCAAAACCCTTGTTTGTTATATACACTTTACTCTCACAAGGGTGAGAGGGGTGGTTGTTTATTTTTTGAAGATAGTAGTTAATTGCTCGGCTAAAAGTTTAAACCATTATAGGGTCACAATGTTTCCTTTAAATCTTCTCTTCACTACACCCATGCATCATCACGGGTAGATTGTATTTACTTTAATCAACACGTGCACAACATTTCATAAATAAGTAGCGGAGGCTGCATGTTAATCTACTCATTTAAATGTTTAAGATTAAGCTCTTATTTGATTTTAATTTTTTCCAAAATACATTTTTCTCTCTTTTCTTTTAATCTCACATTTTTCAAAAAATAAATTTACACACAACTCCAAATTTTTTTTATTATTTTTTAACAATACATTCTTCATCAATCTACTATTCTAAAATGCATTCACCCTCATATGTGATATATATGTCATTGATCTAAAAGGACTGCTACTTTTATTCTGTTATTGACTATTACATACGGTCGTAAATCTGCCATTTGCTTCTTTATGTTACATCTCAAGAATCGATAAATGAACCCTGACCTAATGTTGGTACAGCGTCATGTATTGTGATGAACGAGCTCCTTAGCTTTCATCTTCTGATTTCAATTGTACCATGTTTGAGATCCTCAACGGAAGTTTATTTGAAGACATTGCTATGTTACTTATAGACACAATTATGTTATTTGTCACTCGATTTAGTTTGTTGATGCATTTAGTTACTTAGCAACTACAATGTACCACTGTAGTTTTAGCCCACCTCCTATCTTCTAATATGATTCAATGAGATCATGTTACCCTAAAAAGGGATGAGACTTTAAGCGTGTTAACTATACTAAAGTTGACATTTCCTTAATCTATCCTCAATTGGTGGCGCTTCCTTGTCTTTGTCCATTGAGTGAAGAAGGTTGTCTTTTATCGATTTTCTTGATATCACTAGAATTAAAGGTCATTCTAAGCTGTCGTTGAAAGTTAATGATGTTTCTAGTAGGTTTACAGGATGAGACTTTAAGCTTCTAATCTATACTTAAATTGACATTTCCGTAATCTATCCTCAATTGGTGCCTCCTCGTCTTTGTTCATTTAGCGAAGAAGGTCGTCTTGTTATCAATTTTCTTGATAACACTAGAATTAAAGGTCATACTAAGCTGTACATAGAAAGTTAATGATGTTTCTAGTAGGTTTACCATTGTATTCCTGCACTTAATCATTCTTCCTCTAAGAACATGTATTGTATGATCAGCCTGGTGTTTAATTCCTTGTTGGAACAATGAAAATAACAAAATATGACCTCTGCACTGATAACCTTTATAATTTGTCTCGTATATATGTTTGTTTATATTTCTTTGATTATATATTTGCCATTATATTGTGGAGTTATGCAAACGAAATTATCCATAATTTTTGTCTTTATTATTAATTTTTTATTGAAATGAAGATATTTGATGAAGTACTATTATTTGGGTTTAGCTGGATATAAAAACTGAGGGATTGTATTTCCCCATCCATGACCTGTATAACAAGTGTCAAGTGTCTAGTTCACGTTTGGCTAACTTTAAAATATTCTTATAATTAAGTAAATAAGTTTACAATGGTTGAAGACAAAATTTAAATGAGTGTAACATCTTTAACATTATATCTGAGTGATTCAAGTTTTGTTGCTAACAGTATATGAAATTTGTGCACTTGAGAGATATTTGATGAAAATGAATGTGATGAGCATGTGGTGTGATAAAAGTAAAATTCAGCTTCTGTTTGCTGTAGCTTAAAATCAGACTTTCAGCAAAATTTATTTAAAGTTAATGAAAAGTGTGGTTGAAAAGTTATGAAAATTAATTGCTGACTTTGTTTTGCAATTTTATTTTGATTTTAACTCAAACCAAACAGGGACTTGGCTAAATAAATGTAACCTTCTAGCTTAAGGCTTTAATGAGATAATTGACGGAAATAAATATTTTTTTATCATTCCCGTGTTTGATCCCCATTTTTGGGGTAAAAAGTATTATGGAATAATGATTATTTGAAAAATGTGGAGTTAAAAATTAAAGAAAAGTTTTTGAAATATATGTATAATTATTTTATGGGAAAATGTGATGTTAAAAATGAGTTTTGAAAAAATGTATTCTTGAAAAAATGAGGCTTAAGCCCCTCTTTGAGCCACATTAAAATTTTCATGCTCATTATTCTACTCATTTTCAACCACACATTTTTCAATAAAACAATATTTTTCATCACATCAATAACTTTTCCTTCTTTTTCAACTACACATTCTTCATTAATTTACTATTTTAAAATACATTTTTCTAAAATAATGTAGTTCAAATATACATTAAACAAGGGCTAGTCTATAAACTAAGTCTATGTTTGACAGCTATTATTTAAAAACTCTTTGTTTTACATTCATTTTTAAATACATATTCACATAATAAATATTCTATGCGTAGGTTCTAAGTCTTTTCCTATTTTTTTAATCACATATTTTTCTAAAATCATTATTTAGAACTTTGTTTTCTTCAAATAATAGTTGTAAAATAGATGCTAAATTTGGAAATTAATCTTGTGATAGTTATTACAATCATGTAATCCTTCAATCCATTACTATATAGTTATTAAATTCAACTCTCAACAACTACTAGAAATGCCACCGTCTGGCTCTCATGAAACTCAAAATTCATTTTTTCGTTCTTCTTATCAATTACACATTCTTTGATAAAATAATATTACACGTAAATTTAAAATTTTTCTTCTATTTTAAATACACATTTTTCAAAAAAAAAAAAATTATTCCAAATATTAAAATGACAAATAATGAAGCTTTAATCAACTGAATATTGACCCATCTCATTGGAAGCTAAAAAGAAAATTAAGGGCTTATTTAATGTAGATTTTTTGAGATTAGAGTTAGTAAAAATAACGATATTTGTAGAGAATGTGTTGTTAAAAAATTAAAGTTTCAATTACCAAATTATTGAGAAAATATGATAAAAAGAGAATTTGAGGAAAAAAAAGTGAATTTAGAAAAGTCGGTTCCAATCGGTAGGCAAAGCTGGAGCCAATGCCGTGCCAAGTTGGGGTGGAACACGTGCATGGGCTTAGGCCCAAGCTTGCGTCCTCCCTTCTCTTTACTTGCATAGAGTGACCCCAACTTAGAAAACCTTCTAAAAATTACATGTTATATGTTACTTAAAACTTAATTTAACGATAATTTTAGGCAATAAATATAGGCTACCAGAAAATAATATGTTGCGGCATACTTCCACGGTTCCACCTTACTAAATTATTAGCTTGAAGTTGGTCAAGTTTTTTCCTTTTCATCAGAAGAGGAGAAGTTTGCATTTTCAATGGTTTATCTGAAAAGGACAATGCAGTTATAATCTAGTCGCCCTACATAAATTTCCAAGGAAGGTTATTATACCATGGATATTAGTGGCTGGTTGAGTAAGTATCATAATAGAGCCTGCGCTAATCATGCGATTATTGTGGAATATCGAGCTCCTGTTTCATTGCAGTCAAGAAAATTGATCTAATGCTCACGATAGGCGTGGGTTATAATGTTCACCATGAATATGGCAACATCCGGTGTTGTTGGTGTTGTGGTACGTGTCGTTAAATCAAAACTGTTGCATTCAATACTGCTACAATGAATAGTTTCCAACAAAAGACAATCATAATTGCGGTTCAATTTAGGATTACAATTCTCTAACATTAGGAATGATTTTTTTTATATCGTTTTTAGTGCTCATGGTGTACTTTGTAACCTATTTTTCAATTTGCAAAATTGCTAAATAATGAGATCGCAATAGTGACATAAGAATGACTAAATAAGTTAAATAAATTTTATTTATGGATATCATTGCTTCTGGCTTATTCTTGGGTTATATTACAATATTACTAGATTGTTGGGATAAATTTTTGGTATCGTTTTGAAGAACTCGTGGCAACTATGCGACGCATTAGAATAAAAATTGTAAAACGGTGAATTTGAAATAACTAGTTACTTAAATAAATTTAAAATTTTATTCAACCCCGTTAACTCCAACATTAACTTAAATATAATTTTATTTGACTTCAATTGACACTCGTCTGTCAAAGTCCTGATTAATAAAAAAATTGCAAATCCGTCTAAATAAATTTTATTCTTCCCCTGAAGTTTAAGGCATGTTCTCGTTATAAGTGAGATTTTTGGCAATTTTGCTTCCTTAATTTCCATCTTCACTCGCTCTTACATAGAGGATACTTTCTATATATAAATAACTCTTACTCCTCTCAAATTTTGTAGAAGTTAATCTTTCAATTTTTGAAGTGTCTTAAGACATAGTGACAAGATTCGATATCAAGAGTCTTATCTATTTAAGAATAATACTAAAAATGTAGAATCACATATATTTGAGTTCCATGACAATGTGAAGGTAATTTTTCTTAACTCTCGACTAGGGAGTTGCAACTAGTTGGCCTAGTCATTCTTCAAGAGGCACAACTCCTAATCTTCAAGAGATATATCGAAAGATTGTTCGTGTGTTGTTTTGTACAATGTTATTTCATGGACACCATGGTAACTTTGTAGTCTTTAATTCATTTATGCTTTTTAAAATTGATACCCTAGTTAATATTTTTTTTTTTCGAACTGACAAGTTAGTATCAAAAGATTGAGGAAGTCAAGCAAAAGAATTTGAATCATCAGTCAAGTCATTAACATGTTTAAAAATGCTAATATACTTTTAATTAGATTTTTATTTCTTAATACCTTTGCAACTATCACTGCTTTCATACATTTTTTTCCTAATGAAAAGAAACTCAAGTTTAGTTTTACTTCAACCATAGTGGACAAAAGAAGACAAGACGAGAAGTTTAAAAGTGAAGTGCAACTGATTTTTTTTCTTTTAAGTAGTGATATTTTTCTACGGATGATTTTATTCTAATAATACTAAGTATATTTCAAATAATACCCTTATTAGTTTAAATATTATAAACTGTTCCACAATTAAATTCTATAGAATACAATGATGTACCAAGTACTTGGCTCATGTTTGTCTCCAATTNTAGTGATATTTTTCTACGGATGATTTTATTCTAATAATACTAAGTATATTTCAAATAATACCCTTATTAGTTTAAATATTATAAACTGTTCCACAATTAAATTCTATAGAATACAATGATGTACCAAGTACTTGGCTCATGTTTGTCTCCAATTAGGGAATGAATTTTCGGATTTTTTGGAAAATGTGTGGTTAAAATGTAAGAAAAAATTTGGGTTTACTTGAAGAATATTTTTTTTTTTTATGAATATATGATTGGAAATGAATTTGAGAAAAAAAAAAGTTTTGATTTAAGGTGAGACAAATTGGGGCTTAATGTTTACAATATAAATATCTTCCATAGTGTATACAGTGTATCAAGTACTTTTTGTACACAATGTATTAAGTATTTCATTACTATTAAGGGGGTGGTACAAGCCTACAAATAGGAGTAAGAAGCCACATATGCAAAAATAAGTTTTCAAAAATGAAAATCCTTTCATAATATTTTTTTGTGTTTTCCCTCGTTGACTTAATTCTTACATCTTTATATTATAAAATAGAGAGAAATCAATAAAATGGTGTGGTTTATTAAGAATCTAAGCTCTATATTTATAAGAAATGATTAATGATATAATGATAATAATTTGTAAAGTTATAGGGGTACATTATCATTCAATAATAAACTTAACATTCACAACATTACCTCTTGAATGACGCATTACAAGTTAAAACTTGTTAAAAACTAGTGGGATAAAATTTAATCGAAGGAAAAAGAGTAAAACTACTCCCCTGATTTCAGTCCTTGTATCAATCCATCCTTATCTTGTACGCCAATGTCTTCAATATTGCCATTTTAGTGAAGCACGTTTCATGTTGTCATTTCATAGCCTTCAAATAACGTCGTTTTCATACGTGATATTTATTAACCTTTGATGATGATTCAAAAATAGCTCTTGTTGATCTCTTGGAGAATTTCATACATATCAGAGTCTTATTTTGAGAGTAAATGTATTTTAGGTTATAGATATTCATTACACAAAAAATATATCTCATTAAAACCTTATTAGGAAAAACTCTGTGGAAAAAATCTTAATGAAGAAAAATAGTACATTTATTCTTTTGAATATACCACAAATATTGTCTTATAAAAAAGCTTGTTAGAAAAATCCAATGGGACATGTCGTCGTACAACGCTTTTTTACTCATTCTCATGATAATATCACTTGAAAATCCTTCAAGGATGACATTAATAGTCATGCCACATAAGTGACTATAATATATTTCAAATTTCATGCGTCGTGAAGATAACATGAGATGAACTCGTGATTTCATCCACCAGCAAAATTTACTATGTTGAAAATCGTGCATTGCATATTACTACTTAACTTTTCTCATTTCTTTTTCGCATAAATATACATATTTAGATTTTCAGACTGCATGTCCAGAAATTTCAGATTTCTCTATTAAATTTAATTTAAGATTGCTTTCCTTTTATTTAACCAATTATCACTTTGATCGATATATTTCGTCGCATTTATTTCGATTCCTCGCTATATGATGTAGTCAATTATGTGAAAAAGTGTTCTCAACAATTTTTCCTTTTCCTTTTTCAATTATATTCTTTTCTATAATGATATAACTTATTAAGATATCTCAATTTTCATTATTTCATACTCGAACATTTTCTGTGGTTTTATAATTTGTTATGCCTAAATACTTTGATCGATATATTTCGACGCATTTATTTCGATTCCTCGCTATATAATGTAGTACATTATGTGAAAAAGTGTTGTCGACAATTTTTTCTTTTTCTTTTTCGATCATATTCATTTCTACAATTATATAACTTATTGAGATATCTCAATTTTTATTATTTCACGTACCCGAATCTCTCCCGTGGTTTTATAATTTATTATGCCTAAATACTTTGATCGATATATTTCGATTCCTCGCTATATGCTGTAGTACATTATGTGAAAACATGTTGTCGACAATTTTTTCTTTTTCTTTTTCAATTATATTCTTTTCTATAATGATATAACTTATTGAGATATCTCAATTTTTATTATTTCATGTACCCGAATCTCTTATGTGGTTTTATAATTTTTTATGCCTAAATACTTTGATCGGTATATTTCAACGCATTTATTTCGATTCCTCACTATATAATGTATTACATTATGTGAAAATGTGTTGTTGACAATTTTTTCTTTTTCGATTATATTCTTTTCTATAATGATATAACTTATTGAGATATCTCAATTTTTAGTATTTCATATACTCGAACCTCTTCTGTGGTTTTATAATTTGTTATGCCTAAATACTTTGATCGATATATTTCGACGCATTTATTTTGATTCCTCGCTATATAATGTAGTACATTATGTGAAAAAATATTGTCGACAATTTTTTTTTCTTTTTCGATTATATTCTTTTTTATAATGATATAACTTGTTGAGATATCTCAATTTTCATCATTCCATGTACCCGAACCTCTTCTTTGATAATATAATTTGTTATGCCTAAATACTCATTAAAAGTATGTCTCCTTAATAAAATCATCTTTGCTAATTGCTCCATTTTTGTTTGGAGATTTTTATATTAGAATTGAATATTATTACGTTTCAGGCGTGTCATCAAATATCATATTAACTAATTGTCCTCTAGGACATTAATTCAAGTTGGAGCATTTAAAGTTGGTGTGTGAGATATTGTCAGTAAATGCATCTAAATGAATTATCTTCGAACTTTTGGTTCGAATTATCTTTTACGATAATTTAGATAATAATGTATTTGTACATTATTTTGAGTTTTTTAATTCCTCCTTCTAATGCTAAGAGAATTGTCTACTCAAATTGATAATCAGCAAACTGGTTTAAAAATATCACCTGTTAGGACTTGAGATATTGTATAAGGGTTCAAACTACTTATTTATTCTTAATATCTTTACTTTCCATCTCAGTGTATCATGGTTGATCAATTTTATATATACTGAGCACAAACTAATTATAACAGGGAGAACTGTGATATTGGCATGATGTGTAATAACATTTCCTAAACAGAAATGTGAAGTACTTTATTCTCAATTAAATTAATCAGAGGCCTTTAACAAGCAACATTGTTAAATCATTTATCAGCATCTCAATTAATACTTAGAGAATTACTAGCATTAACAAGACACACCTACTTCATTGTATAATATGAAAATTATGCTCACAACACACAAACGTAGCTACCAAAAGTGTAAGTTGCAAGTTATAAGTTGTAAATTGCAAGTTTCATGTAAATATGTATCATTTTGATTTGGTATACTCCTTAGGAAAAGTTAAGTACAATAAGGGCAAATCGTCCAACGACGAGTGGGGCAGCAGCTGCTGATGCTTTAGAAGGCAGAGTAATTTGGATGATATGGTAGACAACTTTGAAGATATACAAGCCACTGAGTCCTCGCAATTGCGAACTACTAGAGTGCATGATTGACGATGTGCGAAGATGACTGCAGCCACATCTCACCAACCAAGTTAACTAGAGGCGTTCAAAAGAGACAAATCTGTTCACCTATTTGACAAAGGGTAGCTACAAATGAAGTAGTTAACTTACAAAGTTTTTGTTGCAAAAAAACAACTACGTTGTTGTCTTTTGGGCCCATGTTTTAAAATGTTTTGGAAGTTGTGTTTTAGCATTTGCAATAATTTGGAACCTATGTATTGAACCATGAAGTTACTATCTATGAAATGTTTTGTGTTTAAGTGTAACTTCAATTTGGTTTGAAATATTTTGATTTTAATTTTGATTTTGGATGATATGGTGGTTTGCGTTTAGTTATACACATAGGAAAACATCCAACGACAATTCATAACGTATATTTGCTTTTTTTTTTATAGGGTAAATGTGAAATTATATAGATCAAAATCATGTACAAATACTTCGGGCATACCCGAGTAAATCAACAATGCAATGAAATAAAAACACTATGGGCATATCCATGTGATCAAACAAAAGAGAATGAAACATACAACAACCCACTAGAGCAAAAAAAAAAGAAAATAAATCAATCCATTGCTAGGGTCTCATAACAAATCAAAACATTAGGATACAAAGGGAACATCACTTTGTATACGTGTGTTTTGATTCGTCTGACAATAGTCTCAACGTTGGGTTTTAAATTTTCAAAAATCATTCTATAT
>CAIGRP010027675.1:0-10279 GCA_903798385.1 Fraxinus cuspidata | reverse complement strand
AAAGAAATGATCGATAAACGAGATCGACACATATCCATATCTCGTAATTGATCGGATCATATGACGAAAGGATTATAGTTTCACGGTAAACGAACAAGTTTGATTTTGTCACATCGCGTGATATTTTTCGTCATATGTATTGCCCGACACATTGCTAGATATCAATTTAGGACGACGAATGTGATTTAGTGATAAATTAAAGGGGTGTTTTAATTTATCGACTTTGACTAGATCAAAATAATAATTCACATCGTTATGTATTATGATTGGGAACCTAATGGTTCACACACAAAAGAGAACCAGAAGAATGAGATTTACCAATTAATTAATTGACAAGTATTTGATGATTAATTAATTGAGTTGCTTGTTAATAGGCCCGAATTAATTAATTGGATTAATTAATTTATGGACCATATTTAATTAATTTGATTAATTAAATATTTGACCGGGTTAAGTTTAATAGACGGGTCAAGCCCGCTGGACTTACATTAATAGGCTGCTAGGGTTTGAAAATTGTATGAAATAATTCATTATTTTTGCTAGCACGAGAAAAAAAAATTTAGCCGTCATTCTTGTTCTTTATGTGAATCACCATTAGAGGCTAGACAATTGGATAACTTGGATTGCAGATCGTGATCATTGGAATTCAGGAAAAACAAAGCAGTTTGTAAAATTCATCAAATGTATTAACTCTATCATAATTTCTATCTAAATACAAAGCCGATCCTTGTATGAGAATTAAAATATAATTTTATTTTCCCTGCGCATGATTAATTCAGTTCCCAACAATAGAATCATTGTCCTTAACGATATTTGTTGCCATCGGGATGAGTGTTTGAAGACTTCAATGGAAAATAGTTTGTAAGAGTAAATAAATCTTGAATCCAAGTTCAAATAAAGTAATATGAACTTGAATAAGAACTTATCGAACACTATAAGAAATCTGGATTTTGATTTTTGATTTCAATGTAAGTATGTATATATGAGGTTAATGTTATGTTTTTCAATATTAAAAACATCCATATAAATAGAACATCAAGTCTAATGTACGAATGGGTGATAAAACCAAGCCAAAATGGTGTCAAAACTATCAAAATGTCGTCAGAAAATTCAAATGCAACAGTTTGGACAGGACAATCGCCCAGTACAAATCTGGGAAACAGCCTAGTGTAGCCTTTTGGCTACGTTACACAATTAATGAGGTTGGGCTTCTGTCCATCACCATTTTTTTTTCTTCGGGTGTTTTTGCACTTATTTGATATTCTCACATTGATGTTCGATTACTCCGAATCACTTCTCAGTATATGTTTGAACAAAATTACAACAATTCATCACTTGTTCAACTATTTAATGAGTTCAAATTCAAATTTAAAGACACTTATGCATAAAGTATATATATCTTTCAATTTGAATCCAATTTTAATGTAAATCTCACAAAGTAATATTGACATCTTAGATAGTATGAAAGCCAATGAAATTACACACACCCGCATCATATGTTCTAAGTTCCACACAATCTCGTTTAGCGCTCTTTTGACCTCGTGCTTCTCATATTCGTGAACTTTTAAGAGAGAAACTCTAACTTTCTATTAAAATGGTACCATCTTGAAATTCATATAAGTAAAATTCTTACAGTATCTTTGTCATTTTAGAGATACTTGATCTAACAATCTGAACTTATTAAGAGTAATAGAAACTCAATTATTCTATTCGTGACAATCCGTACTTATAACCTATGATAGAGTTAAAAGAATAAGTACTGAAACTATCCACTTATCGAATGACTTTTTAGTTACCTTTGAACCCAAGGTATATTGTTAGTATAGTCAAGTCCTACTAGTTGTTGTTAGCACTAATTCCTTTATGAGCAGTTTAGTAAACGGATCGGTCAAACTTTCATTTAACTTCACTTAAATGAGTGAAATTATTCCATCTTTAATTAATTTCCTAATATAGTATGTTTTAGACTCATATCTCTAGACTTACCATTATATACTTTATTGTATGTTCTAACTAAAATAACTTGACTATCACATAAGGTAAATATAGAAGAATTATTCATCTCTCTCAATGGAATTTCATACCCTAAATCCCTAAGTCATTCAGCCTCTTTTTTAGTTTCAATCAATGCTACAAATTCGAATTCCATAATTGAGTGTGTAATACACGTTTGTTTCTTGGATTTCTAAATAAGCCCACCTCTTTTAAGAGTAAATACTCAACTTGAGGTGGATTTATTCTCACATACATTAGATATCCAGTTAGCATCGATAAATCCTTCTACGGTTTTCGAAAATTTAAAATATTGGTGACCTAGATCATTGGTCTTTTACAAATAATCAAGAACCCTCTCGATAGCCTTCAATGTTCTTTACTTGGATTTCTATTAAACATAATAAGCTTATTAATTGCAAATGCTCTATCAGGTCTTGTGCATTGCACCGTATACATAAAACTCCCTATAGCACTTGCATACTCAAGCTGCACTATTGCTTTTCATCATTCTTCATAAGTTTCAAACTTGGATTGAAGAGATTATTTGCCACTTTAATGTTCAAGTGATTAAAGTCATTATCACATTATCAACATAATGCAATTGGCTCAATATATTACACCCACTAATCTTAGTGACTTTGATACTTAATATAGCATTCACGTGACCAAGATCTTTCATTTTAAATGTAGAAGATACAAACATTTTTGTTTCTTTTATACCTTGCATTTAATTACTTACGATTAACATTTCATCTACGTATAAATAAATAAACACAACATAATTATCCCAAACTTTTGAATATTAAAATTATCAACGTTATTATGTTTAAATCCAAAAGAAATTATTGATGAGTTAAAAGTTTCGTGCTATTTCTTTATTGCTTATATTAATCCATATAATGATTTTACTAATTTACATATTTTATCTTCATTTACGGGTAAAACAAAACCTTCCAATTGTTCCATATAAACCTCCTCATCGAGATCCTTATATAAGAATATTGTATTATCATCCATTTTATGTATATGCAAATCATAAATAAAAGTTAAAACAAATAAAATCCTAATTGACGCTATTCGTGCAATTGGTCCATACATGTCAAAGTAATATATTCACAAAGTAATATATTCATTCCTTTTGTCGAAACGTTTTGGTCACTAACCTAACTTTGAAGATATTAAGAGCATCGTCTGCATTATACTTCTTCCTAAATACCAATAATTTACAACCTATAGGTTTCAATGCAGGTAGTCAATCAACTAATTCTCAAGCATTATTTGATATTATTGAATCAATTTTATCATTTATAGCATCTTTCCCCCTTTTTTCCTTTGAGTGTATTCGCACTTACTTGATATTTGATCACTCCAAATCACTTCCCGTGTTTAAACAAAATTATAACACATCTTCTCTCCCTTTAAACATCAACATTTCTACGTCATCCAATATCAGAGGCCAAGATGATGAAGAAAAGTGACAAACGGCTGTCTTTTCAATGGAGTTGGGATTTTGAAAATTCATATCCACTTTATGAATGATGAACCTAGTGCTTGTAATATTTCTGGGCAATATTCTGCCCTTAAAAAGGCCTGTTTAGCAGGTATGTTCTACGTGTTTAATATGATCACGAGAATTCAGGTTATGTTTGTACGACCTTTAAAATACTTGATATATTTTGTAATACGTGTCTTCTTGAATTTTGTACCATTGATTATTGGTAATTTTTCTTTACTTACTAGTACTTCAAATATTTCATAATTATAATGATCAACAAGGATCATGAGCAAAACGACAACTCATTTTGAAATATATCACAAAATATGTATTCTCTCACGAACAGTTATTTGTTGATCTTTCAATCGAAACTTCTATACGGAGTCTAATTAGATACTCCTTACATAATTATAGAGGAAGTCCAATTTTTCTTAAACAATTTATATAAGTAATATAATTATTAATTAGTATTGATCCAACTTTTGAAAATAATATTTCAACAAGACTTCAAACAACTGATGATAACGTGCAACGTACATTACAAGTTTTCTTAAGGGGTTCAGTGGTTGAAATATTTTGCCATTTATAAAAAGAGCACTTGCCAATCACATTATTGACTTACCGACAAAAATTGACAGAAATCGTGAAGAGTGATTTGACTAATTTGTCGAATGTTGGAGAAAACAGAAAAAGAGAAATTTTGTTGGGGACACAATTACCACACACACTAAAATGTTGAAGAATAAATTTAAAATTGAGCAATGCTTGTTGGACAGAAAATGTTTTTAAGGTTTTTACAGTAAACTTAACTACACACATATTGGTGGGTCCCGCGTCAATAAAAAAATGCCATAACATACACCCACCCACCCCGCCATTGTGTCTGTCGGTAAATTTTACAAAAGAAAAATCTTTTGTACAAATGGAATTCTCCTTTAAAATTTACCCTATTTTGAATCGTAAAGTTAAGTAATATTTAAATAATCATTCATCGCCTTGTGTTTGGCTCAAAATTGCCATACTAATTATTGTTACTGTTAAAATACTTAAACTTGGGTTTCCATCAATATAGAAAATTCAAAGTTTTATCGCATTTTTCATTTTTGCGGAAGTTTTACTATAACCAGTTTCTCTAGCATCTGTTTCACCTTCCCATCCTTTTAATCTCTCTTTTGCGACATAAGCCTGCAATATCCATGACAAAGCATCCTTCTTTAGAAATCGATGCTATACATACATAGTAATGCTATTTATCTTCATTGGTGTTAAGCACCTGTCTATATAGACCGCTGCTTAACCACGGTGAAGATGAATAGCATTACTCATACATTAATGTGAAGTATTGGTTCGAAAAACTCTGGTTCCTGCATGCGATTTAGCACATACCTCTTTATTCCAGTCTGCGACACATATCATCCAAAGTAATAGGCAGGACTGTAGGCATAAACCTAGCAACATTCCATACCAAAGCCCCTGAAGAATAAATTTCAAACCAATAAAAAGTCAACATCAATAATTGATCGTTCATTCTACACATGAACTGGTTAAACAAGAACACGACTATTTATAGATCATCATAATTGATTTTCAAAAGATATCACGGAGATTGTATAAATTACACCAAAAGTAACGTGTATAAATAGTCACCTCGGTGTCCATTTTGAACTTGTAGGCCATCAACACTCCCAAAGGAACACCTATCAGGAAGTAGCACCCAACATTTATGAAGGCAACTGGAACTTGCCACCCTGCCCCAATTGCCACTCCTACAATCTCCAACTAATTAATCCTATAGCTTTGACCAAACATGATAATGGAAGGATTCAACTTCAGAACTGATTTAAGCATTGAAAGAAGTTGGAAGTTGATGAATATATACCAGTGAGAGCATATTGAACATTTGTAAAGAGTATGCATATCCCTAGCAATGGCGTGAGCTCTTCGACAAGCTGCTTAACTTCTGAACTGTTTGAAAACATTGCAGGGTACTGCTTCGTGGTGACCATTAGGATAAGAGCGAATAAGAAACTGATAAGAAGAGAAGTGATCCCAGCTACCACTGCTGAGAATTTTGCACTTCTCGGGTGTCCAGAACCTAATTCATTCGACACTCTCACACTGCACACATGTTTAAGAACTTAACAACTTTGCTCTCTATTTGGGAAATGATATAAACGGCTATATTATGTATGTTTAGTACACCTAATGGCAGCATGGAATCCAAGACCCACCGTGGAGGTCCAACCCAATATATTTATACTGCACAATGGAAGTCACATGAGTAATTTAGTCATGAACTATTATAGTAACAGCAATATGATATTAAAATGTGATTTAGTTCTTCTATTCCTTGCTGTGACCAAAATCATTGTTAGCTTATTTGAAGATGTAGAAAAGAACCAAACAAGAATACATCACCAACTAATGATCAGATGAAGGCGTTATAACTTCTATATGGTTAACATCCGCACTAATGACGCGATTGATAACTGCTTAGTGTATATAATTTTCTATTTTCTTGCATCATAGTATCTCAATAGGGGAATAAAAAATCTTTTACATAGATTTGTTTATGTTCATTTCCTTAATATTTCTTCTAAAAGATTGTGTGACAATGATATTTTAGATTTTAGCCACATAATTTTATAGAAAGAAGTTGACAAATAAAACATGACTCACCATACAGACAAGGCATCCACAGAAACTTCCGCATTTTTTAACTTTCCGGTGAACAAGTTAAAATAGAACAAGTTAAAATAGAATCGGGGCCGTGGGATAAAACGGAGAAGCAGTCAAGTTCATAAACACACTGGCTCTAAGCGTATAAAAGACGAGAAGTCCATGAGATGAAAGTAGCAGAAACAAAGATGCTAAGATGTACGTGTCGTTATACTATAATGAATAAGTATTAGAAATGAAATATACACTAGTAAACGGAAATGTGGTCAATTGAAGAGAAATTAAGTGATTAACAATTTAAGTAGTTGAAACATGTTTGGCACTGGAGAGACTCCTCTTTTCAAGAGTGAAGATTGATTGACAAAAACTAACTTGACTCTATGTAGCAATTTGACCCAAAAAATTCATGTAACAGACTCCACTAAGTCCACTTTTATTAAGAATAAAGCTTAATTTCTTACCAGATCATCACAGCTGAAGCAACAGAAGTTTTTACAAACCCCCACAAATTTTCAAAGGTCTTCCATGAAAATCCAGACCAAGCATCACCACAGGTCCCAGCGATGATGTACATGAATTGAGCAATTGCAATGAACCACCACGCCACATCCAGTGACGTGGCCGCACCTACTAGGCCCCACCCGAGTTTCAACATCGAAAACCAGCTTAAGAAAACATGTAAACCAAGTGCTGCCGCTGCTATTACAGCTATTGCCATGACCCTGCTTTGCGCCTGTAAAAATTTAGTCGTAGGAAGCATCATCGCATAGGCGAATTGCTGGGGAATCATCCAGAGCGAGAATTTGCCAGCCGCGATCGAAATAGCGGCTGTCTGGCCTAAAAGTTTCAAGATTGGAGTGGCAAATACGAAGAGAGAAACCATTGCAAGCGTCGTGATATTGAGTATCAGCCATGATCTTTGCATGTGTAATCCAAGCATATCTAATTGGTTTGCTCCAAATGCTTGCCCACAATAGGTCTCTAGTGCACTGGACATCCCCATCTGAATCAAAATCAGGTGCATAATTCAATCGACACCTTCATCGTCTTACAACTATTAAAATTCAAGCCTTTTTTTTCAAGAAATTTAGAGTCCGCTTCATGAATTCTTTTTCAAGCTATGGCCTATTGGTATATGACTCACTGTCTAGTCTTCATCATCATCACCGCCACAACCACCACTGCAACCACACTGCCACCGCTGCCACCATGGGTGGCGGTTATCATCAATAACAAATATAATAATAAAATAAAAACTATATAAGCATACCAATAGGCCATAAGGAAATCCTGCAATGACAGAATTCTCCACAGAAACTGCAGCCAGTTGAATGGTTCCGATATGACCGGCAACCACCAGAGTGGTGGCTATGAGGCCATACTGGCAGAAGGAAGTGAAAATGGCCGGACCAGCAAGGTACCATAGCTTCTTTGATTCGGTGTAGAATTTTCTTACAAGATCAAAAACTCCATTAAGAGGACCAACCACATCTTCATCGCCGGAAAATGTTGAAACAGTATTATAGATTATCTCTTTTGATCCTTTCTGGGAGTTTTCTTCACTTTTTGCGCCATCTTGATCATATTTGCCGTCAAGGAGTGGTTCCCCAACTCCACTCGCCTCCATCGTGTTACTTTTACAAATGGAATATATTTGCTTGACGCTACTATATTATAGAGACGGGTCTCAATGCAATAATTACCCAATATTTTGGGCTTTTTTTTGTAAAAATGGTCCATATCATTTTGCAGGTCTGCAATTCAAGACTTACCATTTGAATTTTGACAATCACGTCATGTTTGAACTTTTCATTTGCAAAATCAGTCCTTTCCATTCAGAATCATCACATTTGACCTTTAAATAGTGACGTGTCTTGTGCACGTGCAATTTCATCCTGTCATAAAAGAATTATTCCGTACAGGATTTTTCTCGCTGCAGGTGCATTTTTTGTGATTTTTGAAGAGAGTTAATAATGATGCGTCTAGTCTAGTGAAATTCTGTAACAATTCTTTAAAAATTTTTATGTACTTATAGCATAACTCGGTATAAGAAAATTAAAAGGTAGCCTTCTTCCTCAATTTCAATGACCAACAGTCCACATTATATCCCTTTTGCTTCCCAGTTAGCCATGGCTGCAGAACTCCAGATGAACTCAAGAAACGTTACCCTTGTTTGATATCAATTTTTTAAAAGTTATTTTTAATCATATATTTTATGGAATTTACAACTTTTATAAATTTTTCAATCATATATTTTATCAAAATTTACTTAAAAAAATTGATTTTTAATTAAGCCAAACGGCAGCTTTGTCTATTACCATAAGAAAATGCAGCCATGGCTAACCGGAGAGGAAAAGAAGATCAGTGTGCACTCGAGGTGGATAATTGACAATGAGGTAGAAGACTACTTATGCACCACGTTTTAATTGTAAGTCTTCAACATTTTTTTTTTTTAAAACTCATATTCTCATTTTTTTTTTTCTATTTTTGCATCTTTATCTTAAACTTTCAATTAATTAGTAGGGTAATTAGCACATAACGTCCCCATCTTTCATTGTTATTGTGGAAAACGTTCTTACATTTCATTTTTTGGCATTTTCATCCTTAATTGTGCAAAATATCATTTTTATCCATTTTCTCAATTAAAAATTATGAAATGACGAAAATACCCTCCCCTTAAATAAAACAAAAGGAAAAAGAAAAAAATTAATTACAAACATAGTCTCAACTTTTTTGAAAATTTAATAAAAAAAATTATAAAACAACGAAAATACTCTTCTATTCAAATAAAACAAAAAGAAAAAAATTAATTGCCAACATAGTCTCAACTTTTTTGAAAAGCGCAAATGAGTCCCAAATAAATTATTAAAATGATAATTAGCACATAATATCCCTACCTTTTAAAATTATTGTAAAAAACGTCCCCACCTTTTTTTTTTTTGCATTTACTCCCTTCATTTTATACATTTGATAGATCAAACCACCATTTTCATCCAATATCTCAATAAAAAATACTGAAATAATGAATATACCATCATATTTAAATAAAAGAATAAAAAATAAATTGCAATCAGAATCTCCAATTTTTTAAAAAGTGCAAACGAGTCCACAATAAATTATTTAAAAAATTCAATTTTTTTATAAAAAGTACAAACGAATTCCAATTAATTTATTTAAAAATTTTAAAAAAATTTTAAAAATTTAAAAGTGCAAACGTGTCCCAAATAAATTTTTTAAGAATTAGAAATTTAAAAAAAGGTAATTAGCACGTAACGTCCCTACCTTTTATTATTATTGTGGAAAACGTCCATACCTTTCATTTGTTGACATTTTCACCATTATTTTCAGATTTCACTGCGCAAAAAATCATTTTCATACATTTTCTCAATTAAAAATTGTGAAATGACGAAAATATACTCTTCCTTTAAATAAAACAAGAGGAAAAAGACAAAAAACTAATTGCAACCATAGTCGCATTTATTTTATTTTTTTTGAAAAAGCGCAAATGAGTTCCAAATAAATTATTAGAAGGGTAATTAGTACATAAAGTCTCTATCTTTTACCTTTATTGCGAAAAACGTCCATAACTTTCATTTTTTTAACATTTGCACCCTTAATTACACGTTTGATTTTGCAAACCATCATTTTTCATCAATTTTCATTCAATTTCTCGGTAAAGAACTGTGAAATAATGAATATACCCTCATGTTAAATAAAAAATATATATATTTTTTAATTTCTAATTCTTTAAAATTTATTTGGGACTCGTTTGCACTTTTTTAAAAAATTGGAACTATGATTGCAATTAATTCTTTAACTTTATTATTTAAATATGATTGTTTATTCGTCATTTCACTGTTTTATAATTGAGAAATTGGATGAAAATTGATAAAAATAATGGTTTGCGCTATCAAATGTATAAAATTAAGGGAGCAAATGCAAAAAAATGAAGGTAGGGACTTTTTTACAATAATAGTAAAAGGTATGGACGCTATGTACTAATTACCCTTTTAATAATTTATTTGAGACTCATTTGCGCTTTTCAAAAAAGTTTGTGACTATGATTGCAATTATTTTTTTTTCTTTTTTTTTTTTGTTTTATTTTTAGAT
>CAIGRP010027674.1:0-13380 GCA_903798385.1 Fraxinus cuspidata | reverse complement strand
TAACACTTGTTTCAATTATTTGATTTTTACTTTGATTTTTCAGGAACGTGACGTCGCGGAACATTTAAACCAAAATTGACCAACGAGCCAACGGGAGCAATATGAAAGTTAGCCGTTGAATTACAAGTCATATCAGAGAAGTCTTTTCTTCACTTTCTTCCCCACCTCTTATATGCGGATTAAGGATTCAAGACATTGAGGACAATGCCTCGTTTAAGTTGGGGGGTTGGAAAACATGAGTTTTCATTTTTTAATGTGTTTTAATGTATTTTTATTGTTTTAGTAAAAAAAAAATTCTTTTAAAAAAAGCATAAATTAAAATAAAAAAATTTCTTTTTGTGTGTTTGTGTGAGTTAGTTGGCCTGGCTGGCAAAGACGAAAATATTGAATCGTGAATTGATCTATGAATGGTGAATAAGTTGCATGTTTATATTTATCTCTAATTTTTCATGTGAAATTTGATATATNAAATTTCTTTTTGTGTGTTTGTGTGAGTTAGTTGGCCTGGCTGGCAAAGACGAAAATATTGAATCGTGAATTGATCTATGAATGGTGAATAAGTTGCATGTTTATATTTATCTCTACTTTTTCATGTGAAATTTGATATATATTGAGCACATGAATTAAGTTAAGCATTGTGAATGAATAATTTGATTTCATAATTAAATAGGTTGAAATAGTGGATCATAGATGTTAAACCCAAAACTACTAAAATTTACATTCTTGGACGAATTTAGAGTAGTTTGGACGGAATTCAATGTTGTAAGAAGGTGTTGAGATAAAAATGAATTCCATATGTGAAATTAAAAATCTTGTGTGGATTGTCTAAGGTCAATAGAATGCAATTGGGTGAAAATTTCAAATTAGAGGTCGTTTTACTTGAATTGATGTTAAATAAGGGACATTGCACTAATCAAGACGCAAAAAATATTTTATTAGAAAATTTCTCTTCGTAGCCTTTATGACTCGAGCAATTAAGCATGCAAAAGTTTTTAAAATCTGGTGCCCTATGATCATCTGACCGAGAGTTATCGATCGAAAGCTTGTTACATGGGTCATTAAGAAAGTTTAAGGGAGAGAATGCTCAAATAAACAAAAAAAATTACTCATATGAAAAAAAATAAAAAAATCAAGAAAAGCAGGTGCATGAAACAGAAGACGCACCATATGCCTTGGTTAAGTCTCAACACTTGTTTAAAAAAATTTGACTTTTGATAAGAGATTGTTAGTCTAGTTAAGTTCTAGAGATTGAAGCAATCAAACTTAATGGAGAATCCTTGTTTAAGGAAGAAAATGCTTCAAATAAACCAAAAAAATTACTCATATGAAAAAAAATAAAAAAAATCTAGAAAAGCGGGTGCATGAAACAGAAGACGCACCAAATACCTTGGTTAAGTCTCAACACTTGTTCAAGAAAATTTGACTTTTGATAAGATATTGTTAGCCTAATTAAGTCCTAAAGATTGAAGCAATCAAATTTAATGGAGAATCCCTATTTATTGAAATGTTGAACTGCAATTGGTGAAATTTTGCCAAACTAGAGAGGTAATGATAGTAAAAAAATCCAACAATAGTTCACACACTGAAAAAGAGTGAAAAGAATAAGTTTGGGGTTGTGTGAATCTTACGAGTGATAAAAGAATATATTTGACCAATGAGGGTCGAGAATTGAAACAACTTGTGAATGCACAATGCTATCGATTTTACGTTGGAAAAGTGGATTTTAATTTCTGTATTGTGATTTTGAAGCTTTGCACAAATTTGTTTTTATGATTTCAATGTCAAGATAAAAAGCCATGTTAGCTAGCTAAATCTTATTGCTTTACTTAATTGACTTGCCACCAATTAGGTAATTAGCATTACTTATTTGTGTGTTTGTTAGGTTTTAATTTTGTTTGAAGACAAACAAATATTCAAGTTTGGGTGTGTGTGATCAAATTCTATCTAATTTATGTTATATTGTATTTTCTAGGTAAAACTTTATGTTTAATAAAGAATTTGAGAAAATAATGCAAAAGTGACGAAAAATGGCAAAATTCAAAGATGACTTCCTTGGAGAGAAATTATTTATTAAATGAGTTGGAATTAAACGGGTCTCAATAGACTTGTATTGAAAATTTTAATTGAGACCCAAATTAAATCTAAACATAGATATAACCCTAAACCTATATAGATTGGGGGAGATATATATATTAGAATATACACATACAAGAAAAAAAGAGATAAGAGACGGGCAGACATTTACGCAGAGAAGAAACAAGAAAAGAGAGAAGGAATAAAAGAAGAAAGAGGAAAAAGAAAGAAGAAAGAGGGGAGAAAGAAAAAGAAAAGTCAACAGGAAGGACAAAACAGGAAAGAAGAGAAGAAATGAAAGAAAAAAAAAGAGAAAAAGAAAAGTAAAGGAGCAACAAACACAAAAAATTTTCACGTTTCGTCAATTTTTTGTGATATCTTTCTACTTTTGCGCATTTTTATTTTTACAGTATGAATAACTAATTTTTATATTAGGAAAAACAATGCAGTCGACTTATGATCATTTATTTTTTTTACTTCAAGATTTATTTATTTATGTGTTGATTTTTATTATGAGTTTAATGCATTAAATTATCTGATCAATATTTTGATGATTATGTGAGTTTCTTACGAATCGAGAGGTGAGTTTGAGATTTAGACTATATAATAAAATTTGGTAAATTAGTATAACGTGTAGAGATACATATACTAACTATTGCGATCAAAATATGAATTCTTATAACCAGTGTTTCGTTTAACTAAAGTTGATTCACATAGAGATATGAAAATGAATTAGTTAGATAGGCTCAATGAGAACTCGAGAGGGGTAAATTGAATACAATAGAATTATTCTTTGGACGATTATATTCTCACTATAATTAAATTATTTTATAATACCTTACTTTTCGTTTTTTAATACGTATTTAACTTATTCAACCATTTGAACAATATTATCTTGTCAACTATTTAGTTATCATCAATGTACATTTGACATATTCATTGAACTTGATTGAACAATAAATTAAATTCCAATTAAATATCACATCAAGTGATAGTTATTTTTTGGATGATTATATCATTACTATAATTCAATTATTTCTATAATATCTTACTTTTCGTTTTTCAACACGTATTTAATTTATTCAGCAATTGAACAATATTATCTTGTTAACTATTTAGTTATTATTAGTATACATTTTACAGATTCATTCCACTTTATTGAACAATAAATTAAATTATAATTGATATAATCAATGCATATTGAGTGAACGTTTTTTTTACCTTACTTTTCATTTTTCAATATGTATTTAATTTATTCAACAATTTGAACAATATTATCTTGTCAACTATTTAGTTATCATCAATATAAATTTGACAGATTTATTTCACTTGATTGAATAGTAAATTAAATTTTAATTGATATATTCAATGCATATTGATTGAACATTTTTTATTTTACATTTCGTTTTCAATATATATTTAATTTATTCAACCGTTTGAATAATATTATCATGTCAACTGTTTAGTTATCATCAATGTACATTTGACATAATCATTCCACTTGATTCGATACTAAATTAAATTAATTAAACTTTTTTAAAACAAAAGATGATCTTTTGAGAGCTTTATTCCAATTGATTTATTCAATGGATATTAAGATGGAAAGAAGGTAATCTATAATAAATAATTTCAATGGATATATTCAATGCATATTGAGTAAATATGAAGAAAGCGTGATATTAGTTTGATATTAAGTTCAGATCAAAAGAGTACATGAATAGACTATTTCAATTAACTTACTTAACTATTTAAATTGTTTTCACAAATTGATTTTCATTTCACTTGAATCATCAAATATTATGCTTTATTTTCTAACACATCAACATATAAGTTTTAGTCAAATTGTGGTTGCTCTCACATCATGAAATCAAAGGTTATAAAAGACTTATCGGCGTATGAAAATGAATGGAACAAAGACGAACTTTATAATATTATTTACTCTACAACTTTGTTCTTAATTCATGTGTAATAAAATGAGATTATATTTGTGGGGAGATTTAGCTAACAACGAAGGAAAGTTTATAGAATACACTGTTCATGAAATGCCAATTATTGTAGCTTTGAATGTCAAAAGCAAGCATTACGAAGGTCATACTCTGTAATTATTTTATTATCATATGAAAATGAACTCTATGCAAAAATCATTAATCTATAACATTATCTTACTAATGTCTATATCTTACTAATGTCTATCGACCAGATGAACTAAACATCTCCACATCAAATGTTAGTGTCACTGAAACCAATCCACAACTTGAAGAAACTAATGCTATTAAAAATAGTGAGCATGATTTATTCAGTCATCATGATTATATTTACATTACTACTGTAGGTGCGGTGCAAAAGTTTACTCATAGGTAGATAAAAAACCATCACATGTACAAGATATGAAATTAAATGCATAGCTTTTAATAGAAAATATTTGGTCAGGTTAATAGTTTCAGATGGTAGTCAAGAAATTTATATCACAATCTTTGTTGCTGTCAAATCTTTCACAGGATGTACTATGATTGAATACGTTGAGGCTTTTTTCAAGGTAAAAATATGTTTTAGATTTTGTATTTTCAACATATCACATTGCTTACTTTGTACAACTAAAATTAGGTTATTGACTTATCTTGTAAAATATATTTTGGTATATTATTCTCATACCAACAAAAGGAATTGGGTGAATATTACAAGAAGCTAATGTTATAGGAAGATAAAGAGTTCAAATTCTTGGTGAAGATGGATGTAGAGAAAAGAGAAGAAAGAGAAAGGAAGAAACTGGTTGTCGAACAAGTTTAAAATGTGAATGCAAATGAGACTAAGGAAGGATGTCATCCAAGCGATAAACTCAAAATAGAAGATTGAATGTTAGTTTAAATTAGAGAGAAATATATTTTTTTGAAACATTGATATAGAACACACCTATTATTTTATTGTTTTTAATGAAGTTTTAATTTAATACGAGAAAGTTTTTATTATATTTAAAACAAAATTACTACATCATTAAGTGTCTCGTTCAAGTTAATCAAATTAAACCCAAAAAAAAATTATTTAACCAAAATCATAAATTGTTGATAATAAAATCAAAAAGATTTTTATTCTTAGGGCTTACATCAAGTAAGGGTAGGAGTTCATCAATATCATCGGTGGGTGGTGAAGAATTTCGTTCCATGCAGTACGAACGTGAATAAATGCATATTTTATAAATAGTATTAATTAATTTATAATTAGAATTAATGACTTTGAAATACATAGTTGAATATGATAAAAATGCAAGCCCGTGAAAATCAAACTCACTTCAAGATTTTTTTGGCCCAATTATCGTATATGCAAGAGATGTTACTTTATTTGCATCATCATACTGTATATACAATACATTACCGTTTTATGCACATCATGTCCTAATCGTAAATGCACAATATAACATATCGTATATGGATACTCCTACCATATCTGCATGAGAATATTGTATATGCATGAGTGTGTTGTTTATGAACGTACCAACCTCACCATATATACAACACTTAACCTTTAATTTTGAGTACTTACTGTATATGCACAACATGACATACCATATAAGCATGAAAGTACCATATATGAACACACCAACCTCATCGTATATGCAACACTCATCTTTTAATGTTGGGACGAGAAGGATTTTTGCTTTCTCAAACAAATTTTGAAATTTTTAAGTCGATGTTTTCGTAATATATATATTTATATACAAACTAAAAATATATTAACTTAGCAATTTACAAGCAATTTTTTTTTTATAAAAAAACGAAAATCAACATGAGAAAATGAATTTCATATATTGTAATTTACATCTTTCTATTGAAACGAGATTTGAATTTAGATCCATCGAGATATAAATTGGGATGCAAAAGTGATTTCCAAGATGCCAATTTACACCCAAATTTAAAACACGATTGAAGATGCTCTAACACATGAATTATATATGGATTCAGGAGGCAACCTATAGTCTCCATTATAAAAAATGAGGACTTCAAGCCAAATTTGCTTCATAATCAAGGGATTTACGGGTTGTCTAAGCTTGCATTTTGAAGCAAAAAAATTGATTTCATAGTTGTTTCATGTAAAATCAGGCCGTCTTTTTTGACCAGCCATCTCAGAGGTGGGGTCTACCTTGGCAAAGGAACGGTCAATGTTTCAATTTTAAGCTGATGAAGAATCAGCACCAGACATGTGCTTAGCCTCAACTTGGCTAAGTTATGTGAATTACAGAATCAAAAAGAAAAAAAAAGAAAAAAGTTGATTCCGAGGTATGGTACGATCGACTCAACATGATTATAAAGGTAGGAGTTCATCAACATCATTGGTGGGTGATGAAGACTTTCGTTCCATGTAGCATAAACATGAATAAATGCATATTTTATAACTAATATTAATTAATTTAGAATTAGAATTAAAGATCTTGAAATACTTAGTTGAATATGATAGAAATGAAAGGCTGTGACAATCAAACAACTTCAAGATTTTTTTTGTCCAGTTATTGTATATGCAAGAGAGGTTACTTTATTTGCATCATACTACTGTATAAGCAACACATTACCATTTTATGCACATCATGTCCTTATTATACATGCGTAATATGACTGTATATGCATAATCCTAACGTATATGAATGCACGTACTGTACATGAACACACCAACCTCAGATTTTAATGTTGAGTCCTTAGCGTATATGCACAACATGACATATCGTATATGAATAATCTTAACGTCTATACATAAGCATACCATATATAAGTTCCACCTCATAGATTATTGTAGAAAATAAATTGACCAATAATGCTATTGAGAAATCTAGATCCTTCGTATGGTTTCTACAATGGAAGTAGAATAGTTTGTCGTCAATTTAATAGACATGTCATCCACGCGGAGATAACTACTGGACAATACTGTGGTAAACACGCATTCATTCCGCACATAACATTAAGTCCTGCGAGTAATGAAAGATATCCATTCATATCCATACAGAAATAGTTTCACGTTCGTTTCTGTTTTGCTGCAATGACAATTAACAAGATCCAAACATTATCTCATGTCAGAATATATATTCCACAACATGTATTACAGCATGGACTTATATGTTGCACTTTTAAGAGAAATTTCTATAGCAACTACAAAAATTTTAATCGAGTCAGATATCACTCATCACACAAAAAATATCGTATATAGAGAGATTTTCTTTGAATAAAAAGTTTATTCCACATAAACATTTTGTATTAACTATTTTTTACATTCACACATCTTCATTTATTACTTTTATAACACTTATAAAGTATTTTAGAATAACGTGAAATACATGTTCAACTACAACTAATTTCACTTAGCAAGAGGATGGACTTGGTGCCCTGTGCTCTATCACCGTTATTGTGGCACAACAAAACAACTTTTCCAATATTATAAGAAAACATAAAACTGTAAAACTTTTGATGGGTTTCATGGGTCATACTTGACAATACGTGACCACACTTTATTGATTGATCTACTATTGACCGCCAATTGAGCATGCTAATTTTTCAAGAAGAGCAACAACATGCTTGAATTCAAACAAATAGTCGTCTCTGTTTTGCAATTACAATTAGCGAGGCCCAAACAATACCTCATATCAAAATATATCTTCCACAACACGTATTCTCGCATGGACAGTTATACGTTGTACTTTCAAGAGGAATTTCTATGGCAACTACAAAGATTTTAATCAAATTAGATACCCTAATCACATAAAAAATATTATATATATAGCAATTTTTCTCGAAGAAAAAGTTCATTCCACATAAACAATTTGCATTAATTATTATTAATATTCACACATTTTAAAATATTACTTTTATAACACTTATAAAATATTTTAGAATAACGTGTAATGCATGTTTAATTAAGACTAGTTTAAATTAATAGGAAGATGAACTTGGTGCCCTTTGCTTAATCACTCATTTGTTATTATGGCACAACAAAATAGCTTTTTCAATATCATAAAAAAACATAAAAATTGTAAAACCTATGATGAGTCTCAATGTGTCATACTCGACAATACGTGGCCACACTTTATTGATTGATCTACTGTTGACCGCCAATTGAGTACACTAATTTTTCAAGAAGAGTGACAACATGCTTGATTTCAAACAAAGCCATTAGTTTAGAAGTTGCATCCATTACCTCTAAAAAAGAGGTTCGAATACACAAAAAGATGTGTTCAAGAAAAAAAATTGTTGAAGAAAGAGCGTCCCAATGGTTACCCATATTAATTTTGTTAGTTGTTCTCTATTCTTCACCTTTAAAATAGTTCGATTCGAAAATAGTTCAAATAAAACTGTTATATATATATATATATATATATTTTGGATAAATTTAGCACTTGTTTGATCCTCTATTATTTTCGAAATATATTTTTCTCCTTCATTTTCAACTACACTTTATTCAATAAAATAATATTACATGCAAAGTTAAAACTTTTCCTCATTTTTTAACTACATATTCTCCATTAATCTATTATTCCAAAATGCATTTTTTTAAAAAAAATATATAGGGTTCAAACAAGCGTTTACTTTGTGGACCAATCTTTTTTATAATCTTGCTATATATACATCAAATTTGATATCACACGTGTTGACAATATTTTTGTACATCGATTTTAAAAATACTATTTTCAATTAATGGTCGGATTTTGGAGTGTCAAGCTTGACGTAAAAAAAAAAATGATGTACAATTAGTTTAATTTTCATTTTTTATGTATACCAGAATTGGACCCACCAAAAATACCTTACGTGGCCGACTATAAAATCAATCACGTTCATGTTCGCCAATTTTGCAACCTAGGGTTTTCGCTACCCTATTTCGATCTCCATCTGCAGAAACTATACACTGTTCTGTGTGTATCCATCGAACCACACCAATGGCTGAGGAGGTACAGTACACATCTGCAGATGGCGAGTCGATCAAGCGCAAGTATGATGACCACTCGCCCGTCTCGCGTAGGCTGACTGGGTTCTCGTCGCCGCCGGAGTCGATTGCGCCGTCTTCGTACAACAGCGTCCCGCCTCCCGTAAATGAGATCGAGCTAGCAAAGCAGAAGGCCCAAGAGATCGCTGCCAGGCTCCTCAACAACGTTGATCCCACCAAAAAAGCTAGAGTCGAGAATGGAGCTGGAGGCGGCGGAGGCTTCGATTCCAATGACTACTGTAAGGATTCTGCTATTTCTATTCTAGTTTTTCTTTTCCTGAACTTATATGAACAAATCTATGTCTAAGTATGTACTTGCATTTGACGTGTTTGATGCCTTGGTAATTTGGGTTTCTTCTGCCACAAACTATTTTTTTAAGCGTGTTTGTTTCTATCTCTATATGTATGTATGCATTCAAGAATTCCTAGGAAAAAATTCAAGGGTTCTTGCTACTAGCGACGGACTCACTGTACACAAATCTATTGTATGTATTCTGAATGCTTGCATTAATGGTTTCCTTTCGTTCATACAAGTGATGTATCTTATTGTATGAACTTGTTGTCTGGGGGAAAGCTTGGATTTGTTGCAATGTCAATGTATAGAATTCATTTGCTTAACACATTCATATTGGACCATCTCTATTGTCTATATGTTTAACACATCCATGTTGGAGACTGCAATCAGACCATTAGGATAAAGACAGTTTATGCTAGAGACCACCAGCCTTATATTTCCCCGCTGATGCAATGGAAAGCTTTGTTAAATATCTACATTTGTTTGTGACTTGGTATAGATGAATGTAATTTTAGGCGGGTGTATGAATTTTTTGTCTCAAGTTTCCATTAAAATATCTTTTCTTTGTATAAATCCTTGGGCTCCCCGCACCTCTATGTACTCGGTGTGCTGTGATTTGATGTAAAGGAATATGGTTTGAAACCAATTATGCCTCCTTTTAGATCTGCTTTAATTTTGTGTGGATGCAGTTGTAGGTCAGAAGCCCACGGGTTTGGCTTTTAGTGGTCCACCACAAGGTGCTTCTTATGGTTACCCAGGTCCGAGCAACAAGATTGAGATACCAAATGGCAGGGTAGGTGTGATAATTGGCAAAGGTGGTGAGACCATTAAATACCTTCAGCTTCAGTCCGGGGCTAACATTCAGGTCACTAGAGATATTGATGCAGACCCTAATTCTGCTACTAGAGGGGTTGAGCTCACTGGTACTCCGGAACAAGTAGCCAAGGCTGAGCAGTTGATTAAAGATGTTCTTGCTGAGGTGCTGAAACGATTTTATTAATCAATTTAATACCCATGACCTGCACTTGGACTGCTGCACATTTACGCTAGTACTAGTCACTTAAAATGTTTGATAATGTTAATATGTGCTGTTCTTCATATTGGTTTGGCTCACCTACCAGCAAGAGAATTTTCAGTTCAAATATATTTCATTTATGTGCAGTGTACTATGTTTTTATTTGTAGCTTCTACTAACGAGTTGCTTATTCAGGCTGATGCAGGTGGTTCTGGTGTATCTTCTTTGCGATCAACTGGGCAACCATCTGGAGCTGAACAGTTTATAATGAAGATCCCCAACAATAAGGTAATATGCTGCTGATGTTGGTTTGCTATCTGGTGTCCAGTTTATTTTCAGAGTTTTTGTTACGAGCCATTGATTTCAGGTGGGTCTTGTTATTGGTAAAGGAGGTGAAACAATTAAAGACATGCAAGCAAGGTCTGGTGCTCGTATTCAGGTAGAATTTTCCAGCTTCTGTTAATTGTTGATTCAAGCTTGTGATGCGGATCTATTGGCCTTTTGTACTATGCATTCATGACTAATTTTGACTGCATTAGATGAATGCAAGTATTTGTTTCAATGCCATGGCATGGGTAACTTTTCCAAACATTGCAGGTCACACCTCTGCACTTGCCACCTGGTGACACATCAAAAGAGAGGACTGTACAAATTGATGGCACTAGTGAACAAATTGAAGCTGCAAAACAATTGGTCAATGAAGTCACCAGTGAGGTATTTTTAGTAGTTGCACTTGGTACAGTTTTTCTTAATCTGCTTCAATGCATTATTTTGCCTGTTTGAAAATAGGGACACATGATAGCATCCATCTCCAAACCCCCACTTATTTGTGTGGGAAACCATCTTGTGATGGTGATGATTATTGGCATTCCCTACCTGTTGTCCATGGCAATATTTTGTTATTGATTGTCTATGCTTGCTTTCATACAGAACTTGTTTTGTTGTATGACAGCAAGCATAGACCAACAATAAGAGCTTGTTTGGCAAATACGACCATGGCTTATAAGCCACGGGCCCACAATTTTGTGGTTAAAATAAGCCACACAAGGCAAACCTTACTTATTTCTTTTATGCTGAGATATTTTTGACTTGACTGTGGAAACTATTAGTCTGCTTAGATGGTAGTAGTGCGCATCTGATAATTTTACCAGCTCTTAAATTCATTCATCTCACTAGTAAAAATTTGTAATGAAGTTGAAGCTTATCTTTCTCTTACCATATTTGTTTGTATAATCTGCACAGTTTAGTGATAGTTCAGGTTTTCTTAGGCCGTGTTTGATATACATTATTTTTTTCATTCTCATTTTTCTACTCATTTACAACCACACATTCTTTAATAAAATAATATTTTCAATCACATCAATAACTTTTTCTTCTTTTTCAACCACACATTCTCCATCAATCCACTATTCCAGAATACATTTTTCCAAAATAATGTGGCTCAAACACACCCTTAGTATAAATTATTATTAAGAATGGGACTGACACACTATGTTGATTTACATTCAAGATGTAATTCACATTGGTTCTGGCACCAGTGATAATTACTTATACAGTATAGAGGAGTTGTGGTCTGGTGGATTTGCGTTCCGGAACTTTAAGAATTAGATTGAATATGGAATCAAAATTTTTTAGTTACAACTCACTTCAGTACATCTCTTAAGGTCTTGGGGGGTATATTATTTCGTAGCCCTTGGCCTTGTTCATGTATTAATATACTGGATAGTGCCCTAGAAATTTATTGTTGTGAAAATGTTTGTATTCGGCTCGTTATTTTTGACTAATTTGGCTGACATTTTGCCTCTGGCAGTATTGACGTGGGATGGTCACAGTTTTCCTTGTTGAAAATGTCTCAAGTCAAAGTATAACAGATTATTCCTGGATCTCTCTCCTTCCCAAATAACTATGTAGGCGATATTTATTGGTACATTTTATGACAATATACTGTCATGCCTTCCCTGTATGCCATTTCTGTATCCCAAGCTTTGCAGATTTTTTTGCCACTCCTGTCTGTATCTACGGCTTTGTCAATGTGGAGTAAAAATCTTGTGTCAAATGACCCTGGATGGAGGAGACCAGCCTTTGCCAAGGGAGAAATCTTTCATATCTGGTTTGGTCATATGCTTACTTTCAGTTGCTAAATGGGGCCTGGATATCATTGTTTTTGGCACTTTAATTATTAAACTTATTATTATTATTTTTTGGAATAATGCTATTTGTAGTGACGACTACCGGTAGTTTTACTACGTGGCATATATGTGGCGGTTTGTGATTTGGTGCATTAATGTGGTAGGTAGTTGTTGACTTGTGCATCAAATCACAAATCACCACTCATATGCCATGTAGGAAGGCTACCTATAGTCTTCACTACGAATAACATTACTCATTTTTTTTTTTGGATAAGTTAGCTATTGAAATATTGTCTCTTCAAGTTATTTTGGCTTCTACTCTACTCGTTTCCTCTGCTCTTCGTTTACGAACATATAAGTTATGTGGATGGTGATTACAAGCACTGAGGATCGGTCTTTTGAGATTTTATCTTTTATCTTTTTATTTATATTTTGATTTTGTATATTTGGTTTTTTACTAGGCAGGTTTTGCATGAGCCATCTTCCCTGAGGTAACTAGAAAGTATAAAAAATTTGTTTTAGTGTTCAGGATATGTATATGATATCAAGTATTACTGACATTCTTAGTTAATGGTTAAGTTAATAATTTCGGGACTGAGGTTGCCGCTTAATGGACTGTCTCGTTTAATTTTGCATCTGATAACTGGTACTGTTATTGGAAACTGTTTTGGGGTTGGAGACTATTAGACAATTAATGACACCTACATGCAACCATTTAGCCCTTGTTTGATGGTCATTTCTTCTCAAAAACAATGTTTTGAATAGTGATTTTTAGGAGAATGTGTGGTTAAAAAGTAATGGAAAATTTTGAGTTTACGTGCAAAATATTTTATCATGTGAATGTGTTGTTGAAAATGAGAATGTAGAAAAAAGAACTTTCAAATAATGGTTGTCAAACAGGGGGCTTAATG
>CAIGRP010027672.1:0-22511 GCA_903798385.1 Fraxinus cuspidata | reverse complement strand
CAATTCATTCTCCTTTGGCCTACACCTTCACAACTTCATAAAAAAATAAAAAAAATAAAAGTCCACAAATTTTAGTCAACCAACCATTTCCATCCAATCCATACACGCCTTCCACCACCATCCAAGCTCTATAACCACCTTCTTACAAAAAAATAAAAATAAAAACAAATAATAATAATAATGATGATAATAATGATGATAATAATCATCATCATCATCTTTGAATAGAACAAAATACAAAAATTTGTATCCATAATAGCAACAATTTTTTTAAGGGTTAAATCCACCCATGACTGTTGTACTTTATATTTAATGTCATCATGGCCATCCAAATTGATTTTGATTCATCAGACCACCCACTTTATGTGACGTTCTAGTCAAGCCACCCGATTATTATCACAACAAAAAAAGTGCACACACACACTAAAAAATTCAACACAAATCAAAGGGTAAATAGCACAAAACCCTCGTAACTATTCTCCTTGCTCCAGAAAATCCCTTACCTTTTGGAAATAGCACAAAACGACCGATTCTCCTTGCTGCTGAAAATCCCTTATCTTTTGGAAATAGCACAAAACGTCCATGTTTCAAATATTTCTTGTGGAATACCCCCATGCATCACATTTCATTTGTCCCGATGTTAAATCCTAATAAACAGGGGAAAATAGGAAAAAGAAAGGGCAAAACCCGCCACATATTAGATATGATGTGCAAAACACTCCTCACATATTGAAATTAGCGAAAAATGTCACTATTGTCTATTTTCTCAATAAAAAAGATTGAAAATGGAAAATATATCTTCCTATTTAAATAAAATAAAAAGAATAAAAAACTAAGTTCAACTTTTTTTCAAATAAATGCAAATAAGTCCCAAATAAATAATTAAATAATTAAAATAAAATATAAAATATCTCCAAATAACAAAAAAAATATCCCCACCATGCCACGCCATCTTCTTCCCCAAAACAGAAAATAACTCACTATTATTCCTCAATTCCACTCCACTCCAATCTCATTCAAATTCTTCATTCCGCTCCCAATGTTAAAGAGGAAGTTTTTCTCTAAGTGGTCATGGTCGGTAACGGTGCTTTTTCGACAGCCAACAAGGGCTAATCGCGGATTACAGGAATCTAATTAACTGTGAACGGTATTTAATTTCCTCCATTTCATGCTGTTTTAGTACAATTATTCAATTACCTACTTGAGTTTAACAACAGTCCAGTGAGCACATATTTTAGGGCATTATTTTGATTTTTTTTTTATTTGGAGATTTTTTTTAAAAAAAATTTAATTACTTATTTGTATTTATCTGAAACGTTTTGTGACCATAGTTGAAATTAATTTTTTTTCATCTTTTCTTTTTCTTTTATTTAAATAGAAGATTACATTCGTCTTTTTCAATTTTTTTATTGGGAAAATAGATATCGGGGTCCTTTTTTCACTAATTTCAATAAGTGAAGGGAGTTTTGAGCAGCATGTCTATTAGGGGGCTCCTATTTTTTGGGATTTGACCGACGAGATGTGACGGTAGAGGTATTCCACGAGAAATGTTTGAAACAATGACATAATTTTGTGCTATTTTCAAAAGATTGATTGATTTTTGGCAGAAAGGGCAATAGTGAAAGCGGGTTCTGTGCTGATTAGCCTAAATCAAATTAATTCTCGGTTTCAAAATGGAGAGGAGCATTTGAAGACGGTACGCCACTATCCGCCCATCGTCGCCGCCCTAAACGACTCTGCACACTCCACCCGCTCCGCTGCTTACTTCTGCCCTCTCTCACCCCATCAAGCCTTTTCCCAAGTTCATCATGTCATTAATGAATCCTAGTGTTCACTTCACTGCTCATCTGTTGATTCCTTCATCCACTTTTCCTTGGTAGAAGGGAAACTTTCCCTTCTCCATAAGAGGCAAGACTTCACCAACTTCCGCCTCTCTTTGCCTTCTTTACACAATCAAAAATCTGGTCCTCTTTTCCTAATTAGAAATAGATTCGTGAAGAATCATTAGATTAAATAATAGTAATGAAAGATTGATATTAGACGAAAATGACGACTACACATTTCAAGAAAACAAGAACAAGAAAGTCATGTATGAGAATCTTGCGAATGACGAAAGCCCGAAGAAAATATGAAAAATGGGAATCAAAATTACGAGAATTTTGGAGAGAATTGTAGGCCTGATGTGTTGGAGAGCAAAAAATAGAGGCTACTTCTTATTCGATAATAAAATGCTGAAGTACACTTGCCTATTTATAGGCTTACAACTGAAAAACAAATTGACAGAATTTAACCAAATCCTAAACCCACGTAATTCCACTACAACCACTAACGTAATGTTAGCAGCAATAAGGACTCCTTATTTGACTCACTGAACCAGAAAAATATGCCACTACTAACAAACATTGAATCAATCTTCAACACTCCCCCTTGATTCAAAGTTGCAAACACCAAGCAAAAATCTAAAGTAGATAAACTTCTCTTTTGACAAAGCATTGGTAAGCACATCGGCCAACTACTCGTTTGTGCTACAATATTTCAAAGTAATTTCTTCCTTTACAACTAAATCACGAATGAAATGGAAACGAATGTCGATATGCTTTGTTCTGCTGTGAAAGGTTGGATTCTTTGTCCTTGAGATTGTTGCTTTATTGTGAGAGAATATCTCTGTTGCTACTTCTTGCTTTTGTTGAAGTTTAGCTAACATTTTTCTTAACCAAACGGCTTGACAAGCTGCTGAAGTGGCTGCAACATACTCTGCTTGTGAGGATGACAATGTTGTTGTGGCTTGCTTCTTCGAGCTCCAAGTGATTACTCCTGATCCAAGAGTAAAAACATTTGCTGAAACACTTCGACTATCATTCAACGAACATGCCCAATCTCTATCTGTAAACCCACATAATTTGCAATTGGAGACCTTTGAGTACCAAATTCCATAATCCACAGTTCCAGCAATGTAACGCAAAACCCTCTTTGCTGCTCCAAAATGAAGTTTTGAAGGATGTTGCATGAACCTGGAAATCACACCAACAAAAAATGGAATATCGGTCCTAGTGTGGGTTAGATAAATTAAGCCTCCAACTAAACTTCTGAACATTTTAGCATCAGCCATCTCTGCTCCATCTTTTTGCTGCAATTTCTTATTAATATTCATAGGTGTAGCTTCATATTTACAATTAAGCATGCCAAATTTCTTAAGAAGATCCTTGGCATATTTTCTTTGGGAAACAAAATTCCCGTCTTCTACTTGTTGAACTTCTAGGCCAAGAAAATAATGCAGCAAAACCATATTCGACATTTCAAACTCATCCAACATACGTGATTTAAACTTAGCCACAAGAACTCTAGAGGAGCTTGTATAAATGATATCATTAACATAAAGACAAACAATGATGAAATCATTTTTACCTTCTATCTTCACGTAGAGAGTGGGCTCATTCTCACTCCACAAAAACCCATTTTGCTGAAAGTATCCATCAATTTTACTTTACCATGCCCGAGGAGCCTGCTTCAATCCATACAATGACATTCTCAACTTGTATACCTTTGTCTCTTTGCCTTCAATTATGAAGCCTTCTGGTTGAGCTACATAAACTTCATCTTACAAATCTCCATTTAAAAATGCCGACTTGACGTCAAATTGGTAAAAAGGCCATCGTAATTGTGCAGCCAATGCCAAGACAATTATTACAATTTCAAAGTGAGCTACTAGAGAGAGAGTTTCTTTGAAGTTAATACCATATTGCTGTGCATACCCTTTTGCCACAAGTCGAGCTTTGTGTTTTTGTATACTTCCATCTGCACAAAATTTTGTTCTAAATACCCACTTCAAACCAATTGCATTTTGACCTTCCGGTAAGTCCACAATCTCCCACGCTCCATTCTTTTCAATTGCTGTCAATTCTTCCACCATTGCTTTATGCCACTCTTCTTTTTCATCTGTTTCTTCATAAGTTTTAGGATCTGAAACTGTAAGAGCAAATTGACAAGATTCATATATGTCAGTTAAGGATCTAAACTTTATTGTTGGTGTCTCATCTGAAGACTCTTCAAGAGTGGATGAAGAGTTTTGGATTGGTGATGTTGAGGCTGTCAAATTTGGTGACGCCACAGAGAAAGCGGCTGGTGAATTTGTAAGAGTTGGCGCTTGACTTTCATTTGGAGAGATTTCGATAGGCATGGAAATCTATTGTTGTTGCTTCTTCTCATCACTTCCACGCCTATCCCATCTTGCATTTTCATCAAATACTACATCCCTTCTAATTAAAATTTTGCCACTTAAAGGGTTATATAATCTATATGCTTTGGGTACAATAACCAATAAAAATACTTTTTTCAGATTTTTCATCAAGTTTATGACGAAATTGAGAATTGACCAAAGCATAAGCAATACACCCAAAAATTCTTAAGTGACTTACAGATGGTTTTCTACCATGCCTAGCTTCAAATGGAGTTTGATTCATGACAGATCTTGTGGGAGAAAGGTTCAATAAATACACTGATGTTGCCACGGCTTCAGCCCAAAATTGATTTGAAAGTCTCTTTGCTTGTAACATGCTTCTTGCCATCTCCACAACGTTCGATTTTTCCGCTCAACGATGACGTTTTGCTCTGGAGTGTATGGAGTTGTCAGCTCCCTATGAATGCCATTTTCTTCACAAAAACGATTGAATTCTCTAGATAAGAATTCTCCACATCTATCAGTGTGAAGAGCTTTGATGCAGGATCCACTTTGTTTTTCCACCTTAGCTTTGAAGTGCTTGAGCTTTTCAAAAGTTTCTAACTTGTTTCTAGAAAATAAACCCAACTTATGCAGCTGTAGTCATCAGTAAAAAGAAAAAATAACGACTCTCACCAAAAGACTTAGTTTGCATAAGCCCACATAAATCAGCATGAATTAATTCAAGGCACTTTAAAACCCTCCAAGCCTTTCCAATGGCAAAGGATTCCCATAAATACAGCCTTCACATAGTTCAATAGAACCAATTTTTTGTAGTCCAAAAATCATACCTTTTGACTTATCAATTTCAAACCCTTGATGTTGAGATGCCCATATCATGAATGCATAGCTTTGAATCATCTTTTCCACCAGCAGCGAGAACGAAATTCCCAATGCTTAAAACATCAAATGGGAACAATTTGTTTTGAGTCATGTTGATATTAATCAACGTATGACTTGAGTTCTTGTCTTTAATAACACATGCATCATCATCAAATAATATGGAATATCCACCAGCCATTAATTGCCCCACACTTTGCAAATTACATCCCAAATCAGGTACAAATTGAACATTGTGCAAGAGCTTTACATTACCATGGGTAGTTTCAATGCCCACTGTACCTTTCCTGCAACTTGCATTTCTTTGCCATTTCCAAACTGCACCTTCATCTTTTGAATAGCCACTATCTACAAACCACACATCACTTCTCTTATGGTTAGCATTGAATTGAGCCGTAAAAAAGCTTACTTTCTTCTCCATTTTCTGTTGCAAAATTTGCTTGCTGGTCTTTGTACCAGCAATTAGCCTTTTTGTACCATATCCCTTGCAATGATAATTTTGAACACTACCTCATGTTGTTTCTTTGCTCATCGAACTGTCATTGCCCATCGAAGTGACATCTTTATCTTCCGTTACCACGATTATGACCACGGAATCCTCCTTTTCCATGGCTTCTACTTGGTGATCTTTCAACTTCTCCAACATTGGTGGTTACCTCTTTGACTTGAAATGCCTTTTCTTCATGCTTTTCGGGTGATCGATTAATTCTTGCCTCATGTGCTTGCAATGACCCTATTAGTTCATCAAAGGAAAAAATTGACAAATCCTTAGACTCTTCTATTGCAGTAACCACGTGATCAAACTTTGGATTCAAGCTTCTCAGTACCTTTTCAACAATTTTTCTGATCAGTAATCTGCTCTCTATAGGATCGCATTTTGACTAACTATTGTTGTTGCTCTTGATAGAAAGTCAGCAATGGATTCTTCATTTTTCATGACCAAGGTTTCAAAGTTACGCCGAAGTGATTCCAATCTCACCACGATGACCTTTGAATCACTTTGAAACTTACGAGTGGTTGTGCAGCACACTTTGCGTTGCTATTGTTGGCCATTGGTTTTCCTCTCAGATGTTTTACTCAACTTACGAGTTTATCTTCTTTACTCACACTCTCAAGAAAGCTCTGATACCAAAATTGTTGGAGAGCAAAAAACAGAGGCTACTTCTTGTTCGATAATAAAATGCTAAAGTACTCTTGCCTATTTATAGGCTTACAACTGAAAAACAAATTGCAAAATAAATTGACAGAATTTGACCAAATCCTAAACCCATGTAATTCAACTACAACCACTAACGTAATGTTAGTTTTGACTCACTGAACCAGAAAAATACGCCACTACTAGCAAACTTTTAATCAATCTTCAACATGATGACCAATCGCAAAAGATTGATGTTTCTAGAAAATTTCAAGAAAATGGAAATAGGGAGTACTGAGATAAACCCCATCTGAAGATGCTACGGGGGTAGAAAATCCGATGGGAGTAACGAGGATGATACATGTTGATGTAAATGTGGTGGTGCTGGAGTAAAGCTGCAAGGATATGTCGCAATTCTGCAAATTCTATTTAATCATTTGACCTTGCTAACTACTATACTTTTTGAGATTACGTGAATATGTTCCATACTAAAATGGATTGAATACATGCCAACATGTGGAGGTGACATCAATGGACGTTAAATTAAGGGAAGTGTGAGTTAGGTAGTTAGGGCATGCATTGCGTAGATTTTTTTTTTTTTTTAAACGTTAATTTTTTGGATTGACATGATCTCCTTATAACATGATAAAAGAGGGATGTAGACCAAAACTAACATGAACTATTGTGGTGGCTAAGGATCTATTTTTATTAGTTCTTTCAATAGTTGTAGCTATGTATCGGATGGAGTGACATGTAGTTATTAGTGGGATTTCAGCATAGTTTGTTCATTGAGGTTGCTTATAGTAATCCTGCCAAAGGTGCTGAAAAGTGCAGCATTTCCATGGTAAGAAATTGGGGCTTTTATTGCATTCAATTTAACCCTTTTGTGGACACACCCTGGGGTTGGTTATAAAACTTGAAGGGCTTCGAGGCCTCAGGCAATGTCATGTAAATCATGTCTCAATACTAAATAAGGGGGATTTATTCTTAAAAACAGCTTTACCAGCTAATATTCCCTATCAAAAGCCATTTAAGAGAGCATAAATCTCTGTCAACAAATAAAAAAATGGGGCCAGTGAGTCAATGTGCTATGCATGCCTTCTTTTACGCGTAGTGTAGTATCTCTTTTGAGAAATTAAAATGCGTCATTTTTTATGTATGATTGATAACAACCTACTTATTTTTGTATTTTAATTTTGTCATTTTTCCTTTATTTGTTGATATGGATGAAGATGAACACTGGTGAATCATGTTCCTTGATCACTAAGAAGAAAAAAATCAGCCAAGCATGCCTATAATACAGAAAATTGATAGGGGAGTTCAACTTCAACTTTGAAGCAGGATACTCAAAATAGAAAGGAATATGAAAATTCATTTGATTTTGTCATGGCGATAGAATTGTTGCATAGGTAGTACACTACTGGACTGATTTTGGTAGAGTTGCTGAGCATTTCGTGCAATTCTATTATACAGAGCACATGAATCGAGCCCCAGCCAACGAGTACGGATGCATCGGTATAAATCTTGTGAACATATGCTTATACCAGTGGCAGAGATGGTTGTTTATTGTTATTTGAATGAGAAGTCCAGCATTTGTCAACAACTTTTATTGTAGTAGCTCTTTCAACAGATGTTGCCTTGTGCATTTTAACTATTGAATATATTATTTTATTTTAAATTTTTGTTCTTTGACTTAATGTAATATTTTTATGATCACGATATATTATAAAACGATAAGGTTCCAAGTGTATTATCCTCCTTTACCTCAATAGAGAGGATGCCAACATTACTATTCACCTTGAAACAGAGTGTTCACACTAAATGGGATCCATCATGTAGTTGAACTCGTTCTACACTATTCACAAAAAAGAGGTATAATGATTTTTACTGTTCATGCAGACAAATGAAATTAATGTGGCGGTTTTATTTCCTCACATTGATGACTTAAACCAATCATTTAGTGTAGCTTTCCCTCCGGATGCCAACATTTACTATAGCAATCCCTTAAAAGATTATCTTATCTCCATTGATTCAATGATATAGCTTCCAAAAATGAAAGGAAACTCCCAAAATTGGTTCTCTACTATTAGTTTTATTGGTAACGTAATGAACTTTACTTTTTCCAAATCTCTTTCCAACAAAGCAAAAACACTCATCTCCCTCTCTTGATAAAAGTCCTAAATTGTTCGTAAAGAACAACAAATCCCTCTCTAGACAACCACACCAAACTAGAAGAAGAAGAAGTAGAAATCTGCAAAAATAGCTCCTCTACGGATGACGAAACGGAACAACAAGAAATCTGCAAACAAATTAGATAGTAGGGATGTGAACTACCATTACGAGCTTTGTTAGGTTAGTTAGTTATTTTTTTGTAGTTTGGTATTGGGATCTTACGTATTCTTTCTTTTTTGGAAGGAAAAGAGGATTTTCGATGACCTTTTCAACTTCATATGCACTATTTGTCCAAGTTCTAACTTCTCTCTAGATTTTGTGGTTTTGGGTAGTTGTTGAAGCAAAACCAGTCGTTTTTGAAAAGCTTTCTCTCTCTATCACATCCATAACATATGTCAACATTTATTGTCCTATTGAATGTTTTCCACATATGCATGTTTGTCGTTAATGTTTAAATCATGTTGCTGAAATTCAGATTTTATGTGTAGTGTTTTTAGAGAGTGTAATTGATGTTATATAATTATTAGATTTTTAGAAAATTTAAATAGTCAAATATTTCTTCAATTTTGTAACTAATTTTTTGATAGTTTAGTCTTCGCACGTGAATGGTTTAACAGATATGCTAATATTGTTCTTCAATTGTCATAGTTGATACTGCTTACTTTGGAGTTCAAATATTCAATAATTCCTTCTGCTGTCGAAATGGATATTTTGGAAACTTCTATTCATGAAGACCACGCTTTTGTTAACTTTGATGCTGCCTTCGAAAGTGGAAATGAGTTATACAAAGCTTCCATTCACCAACAACGAGTTCAAAGATAGAGAGAAAGGCGAAGTAGAGTTAGAACTGATTGCAGTGATTATCGCAAAAGGAGAAATGACCCTATGTTATCTGAAAATAGTTCTTCTATTGTTGTCCAACTACATGAATCCATAATTCATCAAGACATTGACACTTCAACTTCACATATTTTCAATTCTGAATTAGAAGGAACTTTCAAGGGATAGAACATACCATCTATTGCATATATATTACCTACTTCTATTTATTTTAAACATTGTAAGGCGTGCAAATTTTATAGAGAAAGTAAATGATTTTGTTATTCTAATGGAAAAGTTAACTTTTTATATGTGACTCACCGACTGAACTGTATAATTTATTTACTTCTATAGACCTTCATTGTATGGAATTCAAAAACAATTGCCAGGGGATATAATAACCATTTTTCCTTCACTTCATTTGGTGTAAAGTACGATAAAAAACTCTTTAAAGCATACAAATGTATTTACACATTCAAAGTTCAAGGACAAGTGCATCATTATGTAAATGAACTTATGCCACATAATAATATGCATTTTTATATGGAGTTCTATTTTTATGATATAGACAATGAAGTTGAAAATCATATGAAAATTTCATTAAACTTTGTTGAGTTTACTTTGATTCTTTTTATTGAAATCTTGAAAACAAATCCATACAGTAAATTCTTTAGGTCTTTAAGTGATATGACTAACGTGCATGATCATCAAGTACAAATACATTGCGATCCAGGACTTGATCAAAGAGTTTTTAATACACTTACAATATCTTAAGTAGCTGCTATATGGGTCGAAGATGATGAAAATGCTAATTTTCGTGCTCGTGATATCACTATATACGACCATTCTGATTATTCACATAGAGTTCATTACTATTATGGGTGTTATGATCCGTTGCAATATCTGTAACTCTTACCATATGTGGAATGTGGTTGACATGAAGGCATTGAGAGACACAAAAGCACATACTTCTAGCCTTAACATATGTTGGTATCTGATGTTTTTCCTAACACAACTACTTCTACAGCTGAATTTATCGAAAAAAGAATGAAAGTTTGCTAATATATCTTCTGTTAGAGTTTTCTATTTTTTACACTATCTTGTCTTAACAATTAGTATTCAATTTGGTTTCTCTTTGGATACTACAGTGCTCAGTCAAGCGAAGAAACATACTCAAGTCTCTTGTCTAGAGAATATGATTTGTATAAATTACAAATCAGGCCTTCTAGTAAATCTATGTTGCTTCACACTGACAGATTGTTTCAACAGTATATTGTAGATATGTATGTTAAGATTAAAACTGCTAGGTTAGACTATTTTTGCAATAATCAAAAACAAATTTGTGCTGAACTTTATCAAGGCATTGAAGATAGTGTTCAAAATGGGGAAACAAGATGATGCAAAGTTGGTTATATTCTTAACTATAACATGTAATTCAAATTGGCCAGAAATTAGGCAAGAACTAAAAACAATGAAGTTCAAATTTGACCAGATCTAATTGTACGTATATTTAGATCAAAATTAGAAGAATTGAAACATGATTTATACAAAACAAGTATTTTAGGCCCTGTTATTGCGCATGTATATGTGATTGAGTACCAGAAAAGATAGCTTTCGCATGCACATATGTTGTTAATATTCAAATCTAGACATAAAATCTCTTGTGCTCAAGAGGTTGACAGGATAGTGTCATTGAAATTCCTGACAAAACCAAATACTCTCATCTTCATTCTGTTATTGCTAGACATAATATGCATGGCCCTTATGGAAATATGAATCCAAAAACTATATGCGTGGAGGCAAATAAAAGGTTGTAAAAACAAATACCCAAGGGATTTTTGTAATATTACTGTATTTGGTCAAAACTCATATCCATTGTATAAGCGTCATGATAACAGTATTTCTATTTGAGTTAGAAGTCATATGTTAGACAACCGATGGTTTGTACCATACAATCCTTATTTAAGTGCAAACTTTGACTGCCAAATCAATGTTGAAGTATGTTCTTCTATCAAAGCTATAAAATATTTGTACAAATATGCGTACAAAGGATATGATCGTATTAATTTTTAAGTACGCACGAATGAAATAGAGAAAGAGAAAGAAATAGCTGAAATTTCTGCTTACCAATCTGTCAGATGGATATCTCCACCTGAAGCTATGTGGAAGATTTTTTCCTTCAAAATGTCAAAAATTTGCCCGACGGTATATTCTTTACAGCTCCACATCAATCATCAGCACATAACGTACGACAACGATGATGATTTTTCTATTGTTGTTGAGAACGAAAATACAAGAAAAACAATGTTGACGGAATTTTTTTCGAATGAATGAAGCAAATGAGTTTGCTCGTACACTTTTGCATCTAGATTTACCAAAATATTTTGTTTCGAATGCAAATAAAAAAAAATTGGACTCGTAGAAAGAAACAAGTTATTATAGGATGAATTGTTACAGTAAATTCATTTGAAGGAGAAAGATATTTCCTCCGTGTTCTTATGAATCATATTTGAGGTCCAATATCATTTCAAGATTTAAGAACTTCAAACGGGGTCACTGTTGTCACACATCTAGAAGTAGTGCTTCTACATGGTTTATTAGTTGGAACAATTGTGAAGAATGTCTATTCGATGCTGTTGTTTATGAAATACCTATTTCTTTAAGACATCTCTTTGCAACATTTCTTCTACTCTGCAACCCTAATGATCCAAAATTATTGTGGAATAAATTCAAATCTTATATGATTGATGATTACGTACATGAAAATATACCTTCACACGTTGCTGAACTACTAACTCTAGAAGATAATAATTGTATCTTAGAATCTTTGGGTAAAAACATAAACGACTATGAAATGGTACCATTCAATATAGATATAAATAAAAATGACAGATTAAGGAGAATGGTTGAAGATGAGACAACAAATTTCAATATTGAATGAGGCTATGTTTGTGCAGCAAGCTTAAATAACAAACAACAATTTGCATATGATACAATTATGGAAAAAATTACATTGGAATCAAGTGGTGCTTTCTTCATTGATGGTCCAGGCGGCACAGGTAAAACGTTTTTATATAAAGCATTATTAAATGTTGTAAGGTCTTAAAATTCTATTGATTTAGCAACTGCATCTTCTGAAGTATCTGCATCTCTTTTACCTGGAGGTCGAACTGTTCATTCAAGGTTTAAAATTCATTTAGAAACTCTTGGTAAAGTAAGCTTCTCTGTTAGCAAGCAAACTGCTTTAGGAATTTTTATAAAAATATGTAAGTTAATAATCTGGGATGAAACACCCATGGTATATCGGTAGCAAGTGTGCTACTGATGCTGTAGACAAAATGATAAGAGATGTTAACAATTGTAACTTGCCTTTCGGTGGTAAAATGATGATTCTCAGAGAGATTTTTGACAAGTTCTACCAGTGGTACCAAGAGGGAAAAAAAAGAAGACATAATGAAAGCTAGCTCAGTTTTCTTTGACTTATGGCCTCTACTATTACATCTATCATTAGTTGAAAATATGAGGGGCAAAGTTTGATCTTACTTTTTGTGATTACTTGTTAAGATTGGAAACGTGACAGAGCAACAACATTCTTGTAATTACATTAGCTTCCAAACAATATAATTGTACCATTCGAGGATGAAATAACATCTTTAAAAACTTATATACGTCATGTATTTCTAAATATAGAAACATATGCTCACAATTTACATGCAATGGCAACTCGAGTTATTCTTACGCCTAGAAATGAATATGTTGATCATATTAACAAGATTCTATTGGAATAGATTCCTGGACAAATTTTTATGTACTATAGCTTTGATGAAGAAGTCGATAAATCAAAACAGAGCTTGCAGGAAGATTATTTGAATAGTTTAACCTCAAATGGTATTACACCACAAGAATTGAAGCTTAAGGTAAACTGTCATGTCATATTACTGCGGAATATCAATCATTCCAAAGGTTTTTGCAATGGAAAATGACTTACTTGTCGAAAATTTGAGAAGAATCTAATTCTTGCTGAAATTACATCATGTGAATATTGTGTTTTCTTGATGAAAATCCCTTTTATACCACTTCAAAGTGATCAAACTTCAATTACATTCAAAAGAACTCAATTTATAATTAGGTCATGCTTTGCAATGACGATAAACAAAGTTCAAGAACAAACACTTGATTTTGTTGATTTATATCTTCTAGAGCCAGTTTTTTGTCATGATTAGCTTTATGTAGCATTATAAAGAGCTAAAACAAGCAGGTCTCTAAAAATTCTACTTAACATGTCAACTGCTGAAACTTTACACATCACGTTTACTAAAAATGTAGTGTACAAGGAAATTCTTTCGTTCATACATCCATAGAAGACATCATCTAAGTAGTACAAGTCTTTTATACGTTTCATAATACTCATACACTTAGTTATCAATATTATTCTAATGGTTGTAATACATCCCTCTTTTTTTCGTACATTTTGTATGAAACTACTGGTGCTCCCAACACTTTCTAATCGGACGGATAGATTACTTTATAGATATTTTTATTTTCTACCACATATAATATCAAAAATATATTCTCTTATGAGAATGCCATTTGTGAAAATTAATTGTTGCTTTTTCCTCTTTTGATATTCCAATACCTAGGTAGTCCACTTGCATATGAACCATTGATTCAAATAGGACCTAAGCTTCAATATGAGTGGTTGGTATGCAACGAAACTCTTTGAGTTCTGTAGGATCAGTATTCCCTCTATTCTTTCTAAATTTTGTTCACCATCTAAAAAACATATTTCAGCAATGAAGAGCAATTCTTTAAAGTTTGAACCAAGTTGAGGGAATATTTTATACATGATCAGAGATTCTAAATGCTGAAGTGAGATATTTTTTATTGCAATTTCATGCATTTCCTTTTAATCAACTCTTACAAGTGTTAATTGAACTTTGTCTTAATAACAATCCCTGATTATATTTCTTTTGAAGGTTTCTCTGGGATGCATTACTTCATTTTCACTTGTAAATGACTCAGCACAATATTGAGTCTTAAGATGTTCCTCTATGGTCAAATTTAATTTGTTTAAATCATTGTTGTATGTTGATATACTTTCTCTTGAATGCAAGAAAAAGTTCACTTTACTAATTGTTTCTTTATTCCTTCTACAAAACACATTTGAAATGACTATAAAGCATAGAAGGATGTTTGAATAGTTGAAAATATTTTGGAATAGAAGATTCAATGTTCTGTATGCTATATTGTCGTTGCTATGATTGAAGATCATAAATATGTTGAGAGGTCGTTCGATGTTATGTTAATGTATTTGCGAGTGTAGGTTGATGAGAGATAAATATGCAGATAATTCAAAAAATTGACTCAGTGAGATAATTAAGGTCCAAATAAATATAAATCATTGAATTGTGCTATGTCATCACATAGTTATGTATAGAACTGAAATTAATGTGAAATTATACTTTCTTCAATTTTATAACTCATTAAATAGCTAATCATATTAATAAATCTTCCATTGAGCATTGAGTCAAATTGACTGCATGAATAAGTTGAGCTACCCAAATATATCATCTCCTTCATCATTGAAATCCTATTTGCCTATTTATCACCTAGGATAGTAAGAATAAAATTGCATCTCATGTATTTCATGTCACCATTGTAGGTTGTGTCCACTGTTCACTAAGTGTTGTGTGGATACTTTCAATTGGCAATGTATACACACCTACTCTGAGTCCAAATGATAACAATATTCCCATGGTTTTATTTTCACTACTTTTATGTTGGCTTCAATGCTGGGAAACTCAATAGCGTCTCATCTATTAGCCTACAACTCACCTAAAGTGGAGAACTACATGAAGATTGTATTTGTTATTTCTTCTGCCTCTCTTATGTTTTCAATTGTGACCAGTGTATGTCCAGATTCCTATTTGTCCGCTTTGTTTCTCCCTTTGTTGGGGGTAAAATCTGATTTCTTATTATTTGTTACAGTTCTTGGTCCTTCCATCAAAGGTGAAGGGGGTGGCATCTCATTTTTGGGTTGTGTCTAGCTTTTTGGCTTCCGTACTTTTGAGGCTTGTATAGGAATTTTTTGGCCATCTATAATCAAGATGAGATCTCAACATGTACCTAAGGAGGCTAGAAGCACCATTGTAAACTTCTTCTGCATCTTTCATGAAGCCACATTTCTGAGTTCAAAAGGTTGCTTTAAATATTTTGATATTTTTTTTGTTCTTACAAATGTAAATACTTTAAAGCAACATAGAACACTACTTGTACAGTTGTTGCCGCTAACATGTAAAACTTCTTTTATTATCAATGAAAATAGTCTTCTTAAATTTGTATTTCACTTTAACTATCACCTGCATGTTATTTACTCATCAATTCCACTTTATTAAAGATAACTCACATAAGTTATTGACATAACTGTGTTTTAAAATACCATTTAAACATTCAACTACAAAAAGCGTTTAGGCCTTCATTAAGACCATTTCACCGTTCATTTGCCAAAGTATTCAATACAATTTCCTAACCTACCCAAACCTTAGAAAACGCCACCACTGTCGTCACCCACCTAATCATGCCGCACACTTATCTCAAACTTCTCTTCGCGCAGCACCCGGAGAGACTACTCTTCGAGCTGCATGGAGAACAATCTCCGCGCATCTCCGTGTGCAAAGGGATCGACTATCCGTATAGCATGGAGAGCATGCCGCGCAGTGTCTCTGCGCAGCACGGAGATCAGTTCGCGCAGCGTACTTGTCTTCAGATTTTCACCAACACATTCTTCAATTCATCACATCTTACCACCAAAATTCCTTTTAAGCTACAAACACATTTTTATCAGTTCATAAATATACAAAAGATATTCAACTTCTCTTGTATTTTTAAAATTACTAAATTATTTTACATTAACAAGCTTCGTTCTTATCATTTTTAGCTATAAATTGAACTTTTTCACCCTGATAGTGGATGCTTAAAATAGGTAAAATACTTAAATTTCATTCTTTTGCTAATTAAATTGTAACCTCATAACATTTTGTTACATTAAGTACAATTTCAATTTTCACTAATTTAATACTTTTGTTTTTTTCAATGCAAAAAAGAAGTACAACAAATAACGATTATGTACAAAATCAAAAAATTTGATCGAGTTTACAAATAAGGTACTTGCACTTCGAATTACCACATTCGTTTACAAATCATATTAATTTTCGAAAAATTATTCACTCCCATTCATGTAGCCTTCTTCTCACTACTATACAATAACAATTACATTCTTACATACAGTTGTATAAAAGTTCAACTTTTACTTTTCAATTCCTACTAAAAACAAAACCACATTCATAGCACTTCATCATATACGTATAATTCTTTCTTTACAACTTTATACATATTTAATATTTAATAACAGATATTTTCTACCAAATGATAACTTTCATTCTCATAGTATTTTTAAACTGACACATTAATACCATATATTTTCTACCAAATGATAACTTTCTTTCTTACAATAGATATTTTTGAACGACACGTGGCTATTAACACTTTTGACTTTATATATATCATCCTTCCCTCACAATTCAACTTCGTAACTCATTTAATAATGATTTGATACAAAAATTTTGCCTCCGTAATTAGTTTGTTGATTAAGCTTATTGTTAAGTTTAATATTATTGTTCAGTTCAATTCCCTATATTTGATCTTCTTCCCATTTTAATCCTTATAAGTTTAAAGCACATAACCATATATCAATTCAAATATTACTTAACTAACTTATATAGTCCTATTAAGTTGGATAATGTTTCTTCAGCATAACATCTTCATGTTAGTTAAATAAATGATAAACTCCCATTACATTAATTACTTATTTCTTTTATGAAAATTTTATTAACTATATGTACTTGTCTCCAGATTTTCATCAACACATTCTTCACTTCATCATATCTTACCACAATAATTCCTCTTAAGCTACAAACACATTTCTGCGAGTTCATAAATATACAAAAGATATTCCGACTTCTCTTGTATTTTTAAAATTACGAATTTATTTTACACTAACAAGCTTCGTTGGCATCCTTTTTAGCTATAAATTGAACATTTTCACCAAGTTAAAACCTTCTATGGCATGAGTGGCTCCATATGCTATTAACAGGTAAAATACATAAACAATTGTAAATTACGTTCTTCTACATAATTAAATTGTAACCTCATAATATTTTAAACAAATTAATAACATTTTAAACAAAGTAAATACAATTTCAATTTACACTAAATTAATACATTTGTTTTCTTCAATGCAGAAAAGTAATACAAGAAGTAATTAATATGTATAAAATCAGAAAATTTGATCGAGATTACAAATAAGGTAGTTGCAATTCGAATTACCACGTTCGTTTACAAATCATATTAATTTTCGAAAATTATTCACTCTCATTCTTGTAGCCATTCTTCTCAAATTACATACTTACATATAGTTGTATAAAACTTCAACTTTAACTTTTCAAACCAAATAGATAATAATTACAGAAAACTCTTTATACATGCAATTCTGTCGAATTAGCACTTACAGACATTAATATTTAAAAAAATTTATATTAAATTAAAATATAGGATATAAATAAGAAACAAAAAAATAAATTGCATTCCTGCTAAAAACAAAACCACATTCACAACACATCAATCTTATGTGGATAGCAGTTTAACTTCAGTAAAATCTTATATTGATAAACAAAATAAAAATGTGCTTATAGCTTCTCTACAACAAGGTGTTTCTATTCATATGAGTCCAATTCGTGATACCGAACCGAAGCATCCCTCAACATCTCACAAATTGAACGTTTTAAAAAGTTGACAAAAGAAAAGAAAACTAAGGGAAAAAAGATACAGTCTTCATCGCATCTACATGTTATCCTTTAAAAAACTATCTTATGGATAGGTACACAACAATCAAAGATTGGCTACTACGGAATCCATCAGGGTAACAAATCTAATTCTACTTCATTAGCTTGAATATTATAATTTTAATTTGATTTATTTAACACTAATTTAAATTATTTTATACAGTGCATATTGGGAAGATGGAGTGGCAATCTCTACGGAAGAGACATGTTAAAAACTATAATGGATATAAATAAAGATATAAATGTTGTGGTTAGTAAAGTTTAGTAATCATAATCAATTTCATTTCATTCTTAATATATCCAATTTACATCTATTTATTCTATGAGAATATTGACTTGGAGTTGAGGTTATTGAGACGACTCAGTAGTGATGATTGCACCATTGTTTCTAAAGAGCGTGCAATTCTCAACTTCGGATTTGAAATGAATGTACTCACCAAATAATGTGGGAAATAAACAAACGACGAGGAAATGTTAGTTGATCTTTGGATCTAACTATATTAGAAGAGTACATAAATAACAAATTGCCAATAGCTGGTTGTCCATGGATATAGTGCAATTATCTATTAATTCCATGTTCATATCCATGCAACAATTGGTATCTTTTTGTTGTTGATCTCCGTAAATGAAAATTCTAGATATATGATTGCAGCCACATTGTTCACACACTAGAAGAAGTCGGGACACATGCAAATGCAGTATTCAGTTTAGTCCAAACATAATTGAAATCTTCAGCATTTTCCTCTCACATACAAGATTTAAGGAAACATAGAAACAAACAGATAGAGTTGGACATCATCCCTTACCTACCTTGTGCAAATAATGGGTGTGCATTTAAACAATTTACAATTTACTATGATATTTAATTTTTTTGTTTAATTTGATTTTACATTTATAGTACTAATTTAGTCTAACATAAACTATTTCTTGTATAGGCCAAACTATGTAATTTTTGTACTCAAATATATAGAATGCTTCATTCTAGGATATTCAATAGAATCAGTTTCATCAGATAGAATAACTATATATAGATGGAAGATTACAATTTATATTTGTTATAATGAATATTTTCTAGGTCCATATTAGTCCTAGTACTAATGGATAATCATGTGTCAGCTGGAATCGCAAATTTAGACAAGAACAATTGGATTTCAACATTATCGGGATCTACAAACACAAAAAGAAGGTATTTATACCGAATTTTCCTTATAGTACTACTTCAGATAAATTAGTTTATATGTTTTACAACATGGTTGTAATTTGGATGCATAATGAAATTATCTTTTTCTTTTCATGCTATTACTTGTGTTATTGATTTCTTGCAGTATACGTTTATTACATTAATTGACATGTACAACTTTGATTTAATTCAAATTTATTTTCCTTTTATTCTTGTATGTGAAGTTGTTGTAATACTAAAGTTATAAAGTGAACGTGAAAATCTTCTAAAATTTTTTAGACGTCCGAATTTATAACCCAAATTTATCTTGACAATGTTGGATGGCATTGGGAATGGCCTCGATCCTCGATTGATATTACTAAAATAGTTGAAGCAAAATCTGACATTGTGGTTAAAGTAATTTGTTATTTCTTTCTACTTTTATCATTTCCTTTTCCGTCATACGAAGATAGTCCCCATATTATTCTTCATGCAGACTTATGATGAAAGGTTCTCGCTCATTTGTTGAGGCTAAAATGTTACTCTAAGGGATAGAATGGACACTCTCTAGCATTGATTCCGTGCTTCTCTTTATATCAGATATAGCTCATGTATCAAATTGCCTTCTTTATTTAGCCATGAGGGATTTGGTGTTATCTTCTTCTCATGGCTCTCTCTGTATTATTGTTGTTATATGTCATTTTATCAATTTCTAAGTTCTTTCCATTTCAATACTGATTAAAATATTTCCATATATTTGTTCATCTTAGTTTTATGTCCAACCAATATTTTTTCATCTTAATTTCTTCCAATAACTTAATTGTCTTTATTCAACATATAAATGGATTTTTTACGTTTCTGGAAATCATTGCATATACATGAGAATCTAACACATCTAATACACTAACATTACCTTAAAGAAAATTCAATGCACGGGCCAAAAATAGTATTGAAAAATAATAATGCAAGTGTAGTGTAGAAAGTGACCAACCATTTAAGCACATTCATTTAAAATGATAAAATATCGTTTTGGGTCACGTGATCTTGATTTCACTCCAAATGTAGTCAAAACTTTGTTCGTTCTTTGTGAATATATGATAGAATATATAGTGAAACGAACACAAAATTAGTTGAAATGGTAACCAACCATTTTAAACGATAGCATGTCGTTTTGGGTCAAGGGGTATCGATTTTACTCTAAAACTAGTCGATCATATTTTTTAATATCTTAGAATACGTACAAATTAAATGAGCTAATTTGTTGAGTATCTTAACTCACAATTGAAATATAATAGAATTTGAGTTATTTAACTTCGATCATAGTGAAGTTTGATGTAGTTTAATCATGGAACAACATTGTTGGTCACTATCCCATGAGCTTTTTTATCAACTTTGGTATCCAACTGTAATAAAAACTTGCATTTATTCATTTTCATATGGATACGAGTGAATAAAAAATGAAACAAAGACAAAAATAGTTGAAACCACACCCATCCGTTTATAAAGACAAAATGCCACTTTGGGTCACAAGGTCTCAATTTCAATTCAAAACTAATTGATCATAACTTGGAACATCTTAGAAAATTTATTCAAGTTAAATGAGCTAATATTTTGAGTGTCTTATCTCATAATTGGAATATAATCGAATTTGGGTTGCTTACCTTCATTCGTAATTAAGTTTAATATTGTTTACTCACGAAACAATAGTGTTTATCATTATCGTATGAGCTTTATATTGATACTAGTGTTCAAATATAATGAAATCTTGCATTTATTCATTTTCATATGAATATGACTATACGAGTGAACATAAACTGAAACGAACATAAAAATAGTTGAAACAATGACCATCCGTTTAAAATGACAGTATGTCATTTTGGGTCACGGAGTCTAGATTTCATTCCAAAATTAGTTGATTATATTTTGGAAAATCTTAAAAAACTTAAACAAGTTAAACGAGTTAATTTATTGAGTATCTTATTTCATAATTAAAATACAATAGAATTTGGGTTATTTACCTTTGTTTGTAGTTAAGTCTAGTGTTTTTCACCCATGGAACAATAGTGTTGATCATTATCGCGTGAACACTGTATTAACACTAATGTCCAAATATAATGAAAACTTACATTCATTTATTTTCATGTGAATATAGGGACACGAAATTAGTTGAAATAACACACAATCATTTAATAAGACAGCATGTTATTTTGGGATAGGGGGTCTCAAATTATTTCCAATACTAGTCAATCATATTTTTGAACATTTTAGAAGATCTATATAAGTTAAACAAGAAAATTTGTTGAATACTTTATCTCATAATTGGAATATAATAGAATTTGATTTACTCATTTTTGTTTGCAATGAAGTCTAGTGTAATTTATTCATGGAATTTAATTAAATTTGGGTTACTTACATCCATTTGTAATTAAGTCTTATCTCATAATTGAAATTTAATATAATATAATATCTTACCTCATAATATAATATAATATCTTACCTCATAATTGAAATATAATTAAATTTGGGTTATTTACATCCATTTGTAATTAAGTCTAGTGTTGTTTACTCACGGATCAGTAGTGTTTGTCATTATCGCATGAATTTGGTAACGACGCGGTGTCTAAATGCAATGAAAACCTGCATTTGTTTATTTTCAAGTGGATATAAGTGAAAATAAAGTGAAACAAATACGAAATTAGTTGAAACGACACCAACAATTTAAATGACAACATGCCATTTTGGGTTATGGAGACTCGATTTCACTCTAAATATATATTTTCACGACGGTTGAGAGAATATAAAGTGAAATAGACACGAAATAAGTTAAAACGTCACCGAACCATTTATAATGGCAGCATGCCATTTTAGGTCACGGAGTCTCAATTTCACTTCAAATGTAGTTTGAACTTATTTTCATTAATTTTTCATATGGAATTTTTCATATGGATGTGAGAGAACACAGTGAAACGAAGGCGAAATTAGTTAAAATAACACCCAGTCGTTTAAAAAGGCAAAATTATGTTTTCTCATTGGTATTAGATTATGAAAAGTGAGAATGAAAGTAGGGGTTTATGTGTGAGAATTTGGTAAATTTTGTTTTCAAATTGGACATTTTAGACATTTCAAATCAAATGATATGTATTTAACACTTTTAAGACATAATAAAATAGACTAAAGACTAATTGATCAAAAATTATTGAGAGTGAGCCTTTTTACCAAATAATATGATTAACTAGGTATTTTAAACAAATCCCTCCTTCTCTTAAAAGA
>CAIGRP010027669.1:0-10451 GCA_903798385.1 Fraxinus cuspidata | reverse complement strand
GATTGATGGCTACACAAACTGTTGAGAACAGTTCTAGATCTGGTCCAAGACGAACTACTGTAAGGAGTTTATTAAAACCATTGAATTCGGTATATGATAAAGTAGCTCCCGAGTGGAGAACAACTCCTTCGATGAATGTTGCAAGGGTTCTATTTGCGGTATTTCTATTTATTATTTTGGAGATTTATAATTCTTCTATTTTATTGAATGGAGTTTCAATGAACTAAATCTATAAGAACCACAAGACCTACTTTTTTATTCCTTATAGTTGATGTGATGAATAACAAGGAAAAAGTTGATTAAAAAAATAATTAAATGAGTAAATAAGATCACAAGTAAAATCTTAGTTTAAAAGTCACTTTATTAATAAAAATTTGCTTATACAAGAAAAAATTATCGAGATTAAGGATTCAAGTATTGGTACATCACCTCTCCCCAGTCTCCACCACTCGGTGAGAAAAATAATATCTTAAAAATTCATTGACAAGTAAAGAAAAATGTGACATAAAATAAAATATTAACTTATATGTAACTGGATTGGGTTTAATACCTGTGAGATCATTGACATGCTCCGATCCAAGCCCATTCGTAAGGCCCAAGTTGCAAGATTGAGAAATAGCTACATGGACCTACTTTCTAATACACGCGAGTATATATACATGCATGCCATAATTTCTTTTTTTATTTTTTACAGTCGTTCCTTAACAAAAATATTTCTAGAAAAATTCAGCCAACCCACGTTCAATTGAACTGATGAGGGGAGTTGAGATTTGTTCTTCCTTTTAGTTATCTTCTCACTGAATGTTTGATAGTTCGACATGTCATTTTTCGTTAGCAAAGGAGAAGGCGTCATTTCAAAAGTGATATCGCTAGTAGTGTATTGTGTTGGCATCTTCACATTTGCAAAGTTCATTATTCCTTTCTTTTACCTACTCAATGCCATAGAGAATAAAATTGAAATTTGTAAGTAAATCTTCTAAGAAATGTAGTGATTAATATTATAAAATGGCAACAAAATAGATTTCTTGTTCCTATATCAAAAAGGGCAAGATATGTGTTTGAATATCTAGTTTAAAAAAAATTTTGAGAGGCTTGGCGATGAATTGTATAAAATGAAAACAAAGAGAAGTATGTACACCCTTGTCACCTTCCAAAAGGTGCCAAGAGGATGGGTAGACTACGACTAAAAATAGATTATTCATTGGCCGAGGACAAGAGATGGTGATTTCGTTGTACATCACATCGTACAGACAACCTCGACAAATTCAGAGAAGGCAAATCGATTTGAAATTAGAAGATCCACGATACTTGCACCCTCCCATACTTGATATTCATCTTTTTAAGTTTAGCGACGAATCGTATAAAATAAAAAATAAGATTTTAAATTAAAAAAAAAGTAAAAAGCGTATTTGATTGACATGAACAATATATCCTAGAAAATAAAATATTTTCCTTATTTTGAGGAAAACAAAAACCCATTCCTCTAAAAAAAAAAAAAATGTTTTCCTTAAAAACAAAGAAAATTAGTCATGTTTTTGAGTTGTAAAATATTTTCCAAGGAAAAAAATTACAATCAAACGTTTCAAAGTAGGAATTTGGGTGAAAAACTGACATTTTTAATAAAAAATAAATGCAATCAAGCGCACCCTTAGTAAAATAAGCTGCACCTAAAATAATTATAGAAGAAAAAAGCATTGGATGCATTTATTTAAGTAAAGTGTTGTTGTATATGTTCAATCAAAAAGTGATTAGATTCTTGAATATACGTGTACGTAGGAGCAAAAGTAAGAATCAGAAAGAAATGATTAGAAGTCCCGTCAATTAAACTATTTTTTATCAAATGAGATGCTATATTTATCATAATTTTGTACTAAAACTACAAAGTATATTATCAATAAGTATTAATCTAAATGTTTTTTTATATTAAAAAATAGATTAATTTCTAAAGGTGAAAATAAGTTATTAAACCTCATATCCTTATCTGAAAAGAGAAAAGAAGAAGATGAATCTGAAATAAAGCTATTCTGAATGAAATCACATGATAAAAGAAGAACATAGGATTCCAAAATTTTCAAGAGCCAATTTGAATCTATAAGATATACATCAATTGGCAAAGTATGTATGGATGGGTCCTGATTTTTTGCATTCTAATGCTCAAGCATTGTTCATATGGTTGGTATATAATCAATTGCTTATTTGAATTTAAGTCAATTATTGCTCATTCGGCGGATATAGTGCACACTATTTTATAGATATCGAAAGTCAATTTTATAGAACATTGGACTATGCAATTAATTCAAAATTAAGTTGAAAACATAAATCACTCTAATAGTTATCGAGTTGTATCTTAATCCTTTCGTAGATGAATATCAAGAACATAAGCATGTTTGGAAGTGTTTATGGAAGATTCAAATTATAAATAAATAAAAATGAATGATGGATAACTGAATAATACTTATGAATCGTTCGAAATGATTGAATAAAGATGCGTCAAATAGACAAATGTAATGAGATAATGAATCCAAAGCCAAAACGTCATCTGAAGCATAAAAAAACTTTAAATCCCTCATCAATATATCATTATCTTCGTCTTCATCATCATCATCTTCTTCTCCGACAAAACACAAAAAGACAGAATAATTACAACTTTTCTTGTAAGAATTATGATTTAATTACGATCTTTGATGGGTTACAGGGAAAATTTCATAGTCAAAACTTATAACTCAATCATGATAGAAAAGTAGGTATAAGCGCCTGATGATCATGTCTCTCACTTTGCCTTTAGCTTTTGAGGCCTTTTTTCGGTGAATTGGGGTGGTGATTTACCACCATATTTGTAAAGTTTTTTGAGCTTCTAATTTTAGTGATTGTCCGACAAAGTTTTCGATAAAATTTTTAGTAAATTCTGATAAAAGTTTATGAACTATATGGTCGTAAAGTTGATCAAAGTTGTGAATTCTATTAAATGTATGATCGTAATTAATTGTTGATTTTGACCTCAAATTTTTTTTAAAGCTATTTCAAACAAGCACTTTGATAAACAATTTCTCCTTTTAGTGGCGTCATTCTATTCAAATGAAGGGTCTTTTAAGATTTGGGTGTTTTATAACAGGAATGAAAGAAAAGACAGAAAGTGATAATAATGTCAGAACCTAAAGTAATTTTTTTTTTTAGAAAAATAAGTTGAAAGAAATAAATTATGAGTGATTCTTCCTAATTTTTGCTTAATTTAGAAACTCCACTCCACTCTACCCCACTCCACTTTGCAGAATTGCTATCTTTTCTTAGTGGGATTTCTTCATGTTTTTGTATGTTCAAATAAAAATGGCCGTTGAACCAGAAACCTTAAAAATGTTAGAAGATAAATACATTTATTTATTATTTTTTTCTTTTTGACACATCATTTCAATTACATGCAAATCAAATTTATTTTTCTATTAAAGAAACCATATGTAATGATTTCACGAATTATTAATAATGAGACTTGAGCTCAAACTTCGTCGAGTCTTCGAAGAACTTAATTTTGAACAAAAATAAAAAATATTTTATCTAGATTACAATTTAGGCCCCGTTTGATTCACATTATTGTAGAATGAGAATAAAAAATAGAGCCGTTATTAGGCCCCACACAAAAGATAGAAATTTTTTTTCATTTTTATGGATTATAAATGGGTACCAAACAGGGGCTTAGTCATCCGCACCGCAATTCTGCCACTATAATCATCACTACCTGAGTACACTATTTATATATATTAGGGCATTTTCAAAGGTGGTGTAAATTTGTATATAAATCTGTATTTTTAAAACCACTTTTGATATATATATATATATATATATATATATTACGTTTTTTTGCTGGTAAATGTAATTTATATTTCCTTTGTATCTCTCCATTGGATAGGTTTTCGACCACTTTGAAAATTTAAATCATAATTTAAATATATTTTACACTGTTGGAGATGTTGATTTCCTTTATAATACTATTTACTTTAGTTCACACATGTAGATATACTTGTATATATAGGCACAAAGGACAGGCTCATTAATTGGACAGTGAGGATGAGGAGGTTTTAATAAGCAAAAACCATCATACTGTCTGTTTCTTTCCATGCTTCTGAATGCATGGCAAGCTTGTAAACAGATTTCTAAATTCTATTCTCCAAATTCAGATACAACCAATCCACGGTTAAGATTCCTCTGAATTTCATCAATAATCATCAAAAGATTTTTCTTGATAATCAGATTTAGGGATTCCTTTAATCTGCCTGAATTGCACTGCCACTTGTGGTTTGAACCAGCACCCCCACAGCCACTGCTTAGTTGTACCCAGCAATTTCTGTACTGTTTTTCTTCCACCTGTTGTTTGTAGTTTGAGGGACTAAAAGGGTGTTTGTTACAACGGTTTTAAAGCTTATAGTAAAAACAAACAAAGAAATCAGTAGTAGGTGGGTTTTTTTTTTTCTCTCTTTGATTCTTCTTCTTCATGATTATCCAGATTTGATTTTAATCTCTTCTTTTTTGTGCTCAGAAGCCATGTTTCCTGCAGTTATGTCCAATTCAAACTCTCTTTCTGAAGAAGCTAGTGTTTCTTCTGGGCCTAGGGTTCATGAGTTTGGCTGCAGCTTAAATCCATTGATACAAACACAATCCATTTCTATTCAGCAGCCACAGAAAATCAAGAAGAAGAGAAACCTCCCTGGAAATCCTGGTAAAAGTTTATTAATCATTTCATAAGACTCCGATTTGCTAAAGATCTGGTTATTTCAGATCGATCTAAGCGATAAATTTACCGGGTACAAGGCTTAGTTTTTATGATTTACATGTTGAAAATTGCAGACCCCGATGCTGAAGTGATTGCATTATCTCCAAAAACCCTTTTGGCCACAAACAGATTTGTTTGTGAGATTTGCAGCAGGGGTTTTCAGAGAGATCAGAATCTTCAGCTTCACAGAAGAGGTCACAGTCTTCCTTGGAAACTTAAACAAAGAGACAGCAAAGAGAACAAGAAGAGGGTTTATGTGTGTCCTGAGCCTACATGTGTTCATAGCCACCCCTCAAGGGCTCTTGGGGACCTTACAGGAATTAAGAAACATTACTGCAGAAAACATGGGGAGAAGAAATGGAAATGTGAAAAATGTTCAAAGATTTATGCTGTTCAATCAGATTGGAAAGCACACTCAAAAACCTGTGGAACAAGAGAATACAGGTGTGACTGTGGAACCCTTTTCTCCAGGTAAGAATCTTTTTTTTTTTTTTTAATTATTATTTCACTTTTTTTTTCTCATTGGATCTTTACATGATTTGTCCTTTTTGTCTTCGGGTTCCCAATTTTCCAATGTTCATTAATCATCTGGAGCTCTGATAAGACTTATACTGGATTCTTGTTTTTATCTTTGTATAATCTATTAGTTAATATTCTTAAATTGCAGGTTTTATGTCAATATTTAGGAGCTGTTAACATTGAACAGTAAGCAACCATTTCCATGCAAGGGTTCTGTTTATCCTTTTTGAACTTTTGCTAGTCGGTTTTGCTACACTTGTATCATAGTTCACAGCTTTATTTACATCTCATGATGTGACACACAGTTTTGTTATTGATTTTAATAATACTTAAAATAATCAATGACCACAATTTTTACACAGCGTGAAATACAAAAATAATGTACAAATAACTTGCTTCTTTGCTAGTACAATTGGTCAGGGAACAAAGACAGGTCCCCAAAACAATGATGAATTTCTATTCTTAAGTCTAAAAGGGAAATTATAGAATCTTGAATACTTAGTTCAGAATCCCATGGGTGGGGTGGAGTGGGGGCTCATTGTTTACTGGCAAAGGCTGTGAAAAATATTCTGAACTTATATTGTCATCATAACTGTGGTAGTGTTGAGTTGTTTTCTTTCTTTGCTTCTCATCTTCACCAAAAGTATGTAATTTAAGATTTTATGAGGTGTACATGCACACACACACATGTATGTGTGGAGTGGGGCGTGTGCGTGCACGAGAAGACATCAATTCCTAGAAACTTTCAGACATTATCAGTGTCTCTTATTTTTGCATGAGTAAACATTAGTCAACTATCCCCTCTCTCTCTCTCTCACACACACATATACCCAAAATCAAGCACTTTGGACACAATTATGAGCTACAAAGATAAGCTTTATTAAGACTTTTTAACCTGTCCAAAGTCCAATCTCTTCGTGATCTCCTAACAATATTTTTCTAATATTTTTGTAACAGTACTGTAAAATGAAATTAACAAGAATGTCTAATTACATTCACCTAGGACATGGTTCTGTAAGGAGCTAGTAACCATATAGTTATCCTAAAGTTTCAGTGAAGCGTTATTTTGCATTACCTTTAGGAGAGGTACATAGCATTGTCTCTTTCAAATTGTGTCTACTAGCATAAAATATTTGATATGCAGAATTTGAATTGAACTTGTTCTTGAAAATCAATTTTCTCCAAAATCATCGGAGTTCTTTTTCTATATTTTAACCACACATTCTCGTAAAAAAATTATTTTTCACTTGTAAAAATCTCTACGACTAAAATCACGGGTGACCCCTTTGTGATGGAATCAAAGAATTTTATATTTTCATGCTCGTTCATCTCAACATATATTCCATTTTGTTTGTTGTTCTCTTTATGATATGTACACTTTTGTTTGTTGATGGAATTGAAAATCTTTTGTTTTCTGCAGGAAGGATAGCTTCATAACCCACAGAGCATTTTGTGATGCTTTAGCTGAAGAAACTGCTAGACTCTCTGCAGCCAACTCAATCTTGGCCTCCGGACAAAACCCTAATAATGAACAACCGCCACCGCACACGGCGGCGACATTCCATTTCAACCACCAAAACCCTTCTTCTCTCTTTCCCTTCTCCGCCCAACAGCGCCACTTCCCAAACCCACCACCCCACATCACCCTACTTCACCCCTACTGGGACCCACCCCAAAACCATAACCCTAATAACAATGTCCAAATCAAATCTGAATCCATCCACATTCCCCTCTCTTCACCATTTTACCAAGAACCACTCCACAAGGGTCTGATGACGTCACCTTTCCATGGCCTCCAAGTCAGCACCGGCGGAACACCGCTCTCGGCCACCGCCCTCCTCCAGAAGGCAGCAACTGTAGCTGCAGTACATTCTGTAGGTCACGTGAGCTCCACCATGGCCCAGCTGGATATGGGTCACATGACAACCACCGACGGGGGGTTCCCGACGGGGAATCTTGTCACGTGGCAGGAGACTGACCGCTTCACCAGAGACTTTCTTGGGCTGAAAGGTAACCACTGTGGTGGTGGCGGCAATAATGGGAACCTGCTATCCTACACCGGGGGTGTAGAATACCCTACATATGACCATGAACACTCACTATTGAAGCATCAGGGAGGATTTGGATTTGCTGAAACTGCTTCAGAAGGTGAACTGTTGAAGCTACACTGCATTACAGAGGGCTAATTCAGATGCCAAGAACATGAAGACTTCAATTTCCATTAATTTCCTGTTTTTGGTTTAAATATTAGACTGTATTTTATTCTCATAATTGCTTGTTTTCAAGTTTATTAAAGTACCTTTTTGGGTTATAATGATGCAAGACTTTGAGATGCTATCATTGTAGAATTTGCCTTATAAAGCTAATGAGTATCTTAATTTCGTCTTCCATTTGCTAACTTTAGGCATCTTTCCTGATGTTTGATTTACTTAAAAATAAGTCAAATTTATCTGTAAATTGCTTACTTTCGGGACATAATTCTAAAAGTACTTTTTCGTAATAATAATAATCCAACTTTTAAAAGTAGGCTTTATTAATAGCATACAAAGTAGTAAACAGTACAAAGAGGGTAATAAAGTGTTAATTGCATTTGAAAACTAGCGAAAAGTAAGAAATGATGGAACTTCAATTTGATTATGATAGATTTAAGCAAGAGTAAAAAAAATTAATTAGTTTTTATCAAAGTATTTTTTTTATCACAATTTTTAATTAATTTCGTATCAATCCTAAATGAGACTCCACTCCAACACCCTACATCAAATTCCATGTATGGTTCAATTAAAAAAATTATTAAAATTTAATTTAAAATCAACAATTAATTTTAAACACGCATTTATGAAACTCATGGCTTCTCATGGAACTTATGGCTTCTCAACCACATGTTCTATAAACTTTTATCAAAATTTATTAAAAATCTATTTTTTATTTGAACCAAACATAATAGACAAATCTACTTAGAAAGGCAAAGGTTGAAATTAGAAAAAAAAAAAAAGAAATAAAACTCATTTATCTTAGAAATAATTTTCTTTATTATTATTATTTGTGATGAACCGACATACCATGAATCACCTTTTTTTTTTTAAGAAAAAGAAAAAAGGAATACCGTTAGAATATAAAAATCTTGAAGTTAGTGTCAATTATACCCTTCAGTCGATCATGCAAAGTATACCAACTTAACTTACCAAATACGTTTGTTTGGTTGTTTAAGATATTTAAAATAGTAGAGGCTCACTTCACTCTCTATTTTGAAAAACTAGAATTCTTTCTCATCCCCTTAATACTTTTTTGGAAGTACTAAGAAAATTAAAATGATTTGATAAACCCAATGCCATATAGCCTTTTCTAAAGGGGCGAAGAGGCTGTAAAAATCCTGCTCTAAGCGTGAGTATAAAGTTAACTATGTTGATGCTGTATGTGTTTTTGTGCAAGGGTTAGTGGTGGTCCGGGGACTTAGTGTGGTACAAAAGACCCACAAAAGGAAAAGAGAGAAAATTAAAGATAAAAGATGATTGAAAATGTCAACGGTTATGAAAAAAGATGCCCAATTTTCGTTTCAAAGTTTAGAATTACCATTCTAAGTCTTCTTTTCCAGGATTCTTAATATTTGAACCTTATAATTAATCCCTTCCGATCGTAACCCGACCTGCAACTCGACTAGTTGGTAAAGAAACAAAATACACATGTAGGAAATGTTCATTTTAAGTTCACGCTATCAAAGTGGGAAGAAATCTCTCGAATCTCGAATGATTGGTTCAACATTGACAAAAACTAAAGTCATTTCACTCGAACGCACGGATGTTCACACGACTCAACAATAGTATAATATCGAAATATCACTATCTAAGAGTTGGATAATCATGTGCAAAGCAAAAAGGAAGAATGCATATTCAAGATTTTGGAGAAAAGAAAGGAATCATATTCCAAAGCAGAGAATAAGCACACTAGTCTTGAGAAGTATATTCAGCGTCTCAAAATTAAGAAAAAGTGAGAATTAAGATTGGACCAAAGAATAAAAATACTGGGATGTATAAGTATATCGAGGCTTTTAGAAAGTTGTATATGTAAGTTGCAGGCCTAAGGTACAAATACATACCATTTGCCTAGCAGAAAAGACTGCCTCTTTCTCTCTTGCTCAGCCAGCACAACCAGACAAACAAAAAGCTTCTATTCCATTCCTCACCCTCACCCCCACCCCCACGGCCCTATCCCCACCCCCACCCCTCTATCTAAAAGACTTCAATATGTCATATTTCATCAGGGAATCTCATTTTCAAGGACCTATCTTTTATTCCTTTTCTTCTTTCTTCCAAAGCAAACAATTACTAAACCTTCTTTCTTATGCTTTTATCCCTTTTCCCCTACTGCTGCAAATCCCAATGTAAGTTGATACTCTTTCTTTTCCAGAAAAACCTTGAGTATCACTACAGCAATGGATAAAGGGAAAGCCAAATATCCAAGGCCAATTTCGACATAATAATGGTTAGGACAACCTCCCATAAACAAAAAACAAAAAGAAACAATTAAAGATATATGCATATTCTCGTTGCTTTTCAGATTCTTAAAAGTTATCTACGAATAAAGCAAATTCGGAAACTAATTATCTGAAAATCAACAACAATAGAATTAAAACAATTCTGCAGCAAAAATCATTAGTTTCTGAAAAAATTGACCAAGAAAAATCAGAAAATTCACTAAGGAGACGCATCATTAACAGAGATCACAACTAAAAAAATGCAGGGATTTTGCAGAAATATGAAAAATTGTAGCTCGGGAAAAGATCATTCTAAAATTAATGGGCCATTAGGAGTGACGCACTAGCAATGATAATCAATAATGTCAAACTTCTTGGTCGAGTTGCAAATATTGGCATAAAATTTGGTATAAACAAAATTAATGTATATCACATGAGACAAGACCTTAAATGACAAATTGGTCCACGTATGCAAGCATCACAACTTTTTCAATAAACTCTACTCTCTCTCTCTCATGCTTGATTGTCAACATGAAGACATTATTGACCAAATTATTGATAAACTTTAAACTCTCTTTATCTTTACATCCACATCAAATATTAAGGGCTGAAGTTTGTCAGTGTTGTTCTTTAATCTCATCATAACAGCTTTTCTCCAGTCCACTAACCTTTTATTGCTCCGTTGACAATCTCATTTAC